>JANIJG010002304.1:0-27466 GCA_024611175.1 Megaceryle torquata | reverse complement strand
TAGGTTTATGCATATAATCCTGATGATTTTACAAAATCAGAAAAAAGGCATATTACAACATCAGACCTTCAGCTTCTATTTCCATTGGACTTTAAAGGGCAGAAATTTATCTTTTGATTCTTGAGATTCAGATATATATATAAAAAAATCTGCAAGCTGAAAGAGGTGTCTTTGCCTTGCACTTCTATCATTTGATCTCATTAGAAACAGGTTAGAATCATTCTGGACCAAGAAAAGATCAGAGCTGGATGGTAACAGATTGCACATGCAATGTTTGTACACTTGAAAAGCACCTCTGCACTGATAGGAGAGGAAAACATGCTACACCAAGTTCAAAACAATTTTTTGCTGGGAATACTTTTGTTGTTGTTTATTTATTTTCACATTCTTAAGAGCTTGATTTTAAAAGTAATGGAAGGAGTCTGTTTATAAACAGTGATTTTTCTTGTACAGTTGACAAAATGAATCAAGCCACTTCTCAAGCACAAGCTGCCAACTCAACTCCCAGACAGTACAGGTCAGAAGTTGGTAAGAATTTTGAAAAGTTGAGGTACTACAGAAATGTACAGCTTTCTAATTAGATATCTCAAAAATGAGGACTGTCGATAAATAAAATAAACATAGGACACGAATTCAGAAGAAAATACAAGAAAGTGAAAAAAATGCATAACCCCCCCCCTTTTTTTTTAGAGATCAGAAGTGAAACAGAATTGTTTTTTCTGGAAATGCACTAGAGAGGTACTTTCAGAGTTTTCCATTATTTATTAAAAAAAAAAAGTATATTGTCAATATTTTTGGCCTGATCTCACTGTGTTAAGGTTGGAAACTGTACCTGTCAAATGGGCTTTAAAAGAAGCATAAGATTAATTTTAGCTCCATGATTGTTACAGAAGTAGTCTGAAAAATTTTGAATCATTTGATGTGCTTAGGGATCTTATTGCAATCACTAGCTACCAGTGGCCCCTTCACACAAAATCCAAAATGACAGAGTTGTCCTCTCTCTAGTGCTAGCCCAATAAACATGTTAATATTGTATTTCACATTGAACTGCTTCAAATGGTTATGTTAAAGAAGAACAGTTCTAGAATATCATGTAAATTAGATGGAAAGAGGCAGCACAAGCTCATTCTACCACCTTGGACTTAAAAGATAAATTGATGTCCTTTGTCTTTTCTAAATAGTAGCTATAAATTCTACCTATATTGTGAAAATGTCAACTAAGTCCCCAGCGAACTGAATCATCTTCCGCATTTCTGAGGTTGTAGCAGAAATTCTGTAAGGTCAAAATAAAAGCACAGATTTAATGTCACACAACAGTTCATTCAACTTGCTCAACTTTGATATTTTTTTTAGGATGACTAAGGACAATGATCTTATGACCCTTTCATCCAGTCTATCAGAGATAAAAATTAATGATTGGCATCCTGAATTTATATGATGTACTATGAACTGACATCTCTTCATTATGAACAGACTCAGACAAATCTCTTTCAGCTGCTGAAAAACTAGAAGGCTTCATTTTGTTTTGAAGTTCTGAGGTGTATGGTAAAACAAAATCCAGACATTTCAGGTATGATTTTAATATGGTAGTCTCATAGCTCAAAAATTGTTCAGTCTAGACATATCACATTTGTTTCATTCTAGAATAGTGAGTTCAGAATTTTATTGGCAAAGTTGAGTGGCTGTTTTAGAAAAATTGAGTTAGATCAGCTCAGCATAAAAGCATTCAGGCCAGTTCAGTTCATGTACAAAGCATCTCTTAAGTGCACTACAATGTCTGAATATAAGCAGTAGCACAGGCAGTTAGGAAAAAGGAAAAAATCAGAAAGAAAACCAACTACTAGGAGAGTACTTGAGTTTAATTGCTCTTTATTACTTATATTTTCTAAATATCTGATATATAATCACAAAAGCTTTTTAGAACTTGAAAAATTATTATAATCTTTCTTAGATTTTTATTCCTTTGGGTGTTTACTGATGCCTGACTGCTAGCACCTCTGTTTTTAAGAAAACAAATTATGGTTTTAAACCAAAGTTTGTTAATCATTATGCATAATTTTACATAACACTACAAATTAATCATGGCTAATCAGACCAAAGCTGGAACTCACTCTTTGGTATACAGTAATCAGCATTAATAATTTAAGAAGGGGTCCCACAACTTTAGGTATCTTTACAGTTATAGGCATCTACCCTTCAACTGTGCAATCAACATGTGAAAAGCTGCCACATCAAAGGACCATTCAACAGAGCTGATGTATTTAAGTTGTTGGCCCTAGGAGGAAATGAAGTCAGTCTTAGCAGTAACTCATGTCCTCCATCCATTACACAGCACATCTAAATCTGGTTTATGAATCCCATTCTAACTGTTCACTTCTCATGATCATAAATTGGTATCCGTAATAACTGTCTTTACAAATCCCTTTCAAACACTGTTTAGTCTATAAATATTCTGATCTGTCTAGCCATTTAAAGTAATATTAGGCTCCACTACATACATATATGCATGGAAAACAAAAACAAAAACAACATACCCCTTCTTGTGGAAGACAAGCTTATCTGAAAAAGATGTCCTGAGCAAACATACCTATTAATTTCTTCCACAGTGAGTTTTGCTATTAACAGTTAATACAGTCTTTTCTCCACCTATTACTGCAATTGAGATGTGACTTTCAGTGTCACTGATTAAACAGAAAAAGAAAAAAAAAAATTAAAAAAAATCACAAAACTTTAGAAATTGCAGTATTTCAGGAAACATCTAGGTGTGACATATACAAAAGATATGTGTCTTAAATCAGAAGGTGGGAAAGCATAAGTAAAGTTTTGAATTATCATATGAAGCAGTTCAATGTGCTGTGAGTAATATGCTGCTTTATCAGATGGAAGCAGGCAGACTTTACTGAAAAGGGAAAGTAAGTCTGTTAAAGGAAATGTGCTGCCTGTTCACTGGGGTGTCCAGGTAGGAAACGTCCCAGAATTTGGTCCTTCCTAACGATGCCTGCTTGGCAATAAAGTAAAATTTCAGTAACCATGAATTTCTTTCTAAACTCCATTTTATATCTAGTATACACAAAATTACCCATCAATTATCTAAAGGAAAGTTATGATGAGAAATAATGAAGTTAATGAAGATATTTATAAACAGAGAGAAGAAATAAGCTGTTGGCAAGAGTTGCAATAATTTCACCTACCAAAATTCACTCATCAAAAGAAAGTTAACAGTATATATATGCTGTCCTGGTTTGAGTGAGAACAGAACTCATTCTGATCAGTGATTTTACTTTTTATCTCAGTTCTTCTAACTAACTGAACTGTCTGAAGTCAGCAGCTTGTTTTCACAGGCAGCATCTGCTGCTGGCAGTGATAACACCCCACGGTTAGAGTTACTACCAAGGACTGGTGTGCAGACCAAGGCCACTGCTGGATCTTGGGTACCACACTGGGGGGTGCAGAAAGTAAAAGGCCATACTTGCAGGGAGGAGCAGACAGGACAGGTGACTGCAAACTTACAATGAAGTATTCCATCTCATAGAGGTCATATTTGGGATAAAGCTGAGGGATCACGAGGGTCAAGGGCTTGTCTCTCATTTGGCTTTTGCTCACTTTTTCAGTGGCTGGCATCTGAGAAGGACTCTTGCCTGTTCTCCCTTCAATCCTGATCTGTGTGTTCCTGAATCCGGAACCAGAATCCAGCCCCTGAACACAGTTCCCATCTGCTGCTGGGCCCAGTCTTGGACTTTCCCAGTGCCTGTGCCACAGCATCAGTGGTGATTGCCATCGCTGGTGGGGGGTTGGATTCAATATTGGTTTTGTATATATTTGTATATATTCTATTTTTCTTATATTTATTTTATTTTCATTATTTTCATTTTCATCAAAGCTGTTCTAGTTTCCTTTTCTAATCACTAAGTCTCTCTCCCTTATTCCCTTTCCATTCCCCTTTGGGGAGAAAGGGGGGTTAACAGAGAGCATCTCTCATAGGTCTAACGGGCTGCCCTGACCCTAAGCCATGACATACACAAACCTTAAACAGCCCCCTAAATGTATTCAGGCAATGACTTCAGTGCAACTTTTATATTCAAACATATAATATATATAGTTATAGTTATATCTATATAGATATAGTTATATCTATCTATCTAGATAGATATAGTTATATCTCTGAGTAAACAAAAAAAAAGGTGGTGAAATATTAAATGTTCAAGTCTATCCACACCCAAGAGTTACAGACGCAACAGCTGTAATTACACTTTTTTATCCAAGAAGTTTCACTATTCTTGGAGCTGTAGAAAAGAAATAACTTTTTCCTTCTACTTTAATATTAGAGTAATTTTAAATCCTTACAGCTCAGAAAGGAATTGATTGTTGTACAAATGCCACAGGGTGAAGGTGTTACCTGGGACCAGGGCCACCCTGCCCATAAAAGCATCAGCACTCACACTGTCAGTCCCTACAGTGGCCCTGCTGAGGGCCTGTCCCGTGGGCAATGGCTCAACTTCAGCCTGAGTTTCAGCTCCTTGTGGAGCAGGTGGCTTCTTGGGCCCAGGGGCACAAGTGTCAGAGCTATCTCCTGGAGCTATTCTGAGTCACCTGGAGGGAGCAGCACTCCCTGGGAAGGGGAGGGAGACAATCCTGTATGTCCCAGGGATGCCAGCAAACATGGTGGCACTGATGCAACCTGCAGTGCAAACATCACCTTAAATGATGAAATAAAATCAGTTAACAGGCCTTGGATTTACCTCTGCTTTGGGTGTCCATACCCAGGTGCCAGTATTGGGAAGCTGCAGCATGGCCAGTATGTGAGGAGAAGCTGGGGCTGCTCCATACCAGGCACACAGCCATTTCCAGCTGGCTCCAAGGTACCCACCTCAGGGCACAGATGAGCCTTGCAGTCACAGGCAAGTGCCTCAGAGAAAGCATGTTTAGAAAACAACAAATTGCTTCCAGGCAATCCTGAAGGATTTGCAGCCTACAGAGAGCCCAGGCTGGAGCAGGTTCATCCTGGTGTACAGCAGCCCATGGAGGCCCCAGGCTGGAGTAGGGACTAGCATGGGGAGGATGGAGCAGCAGAAAGGATCTGCCATGGACTGACCAGAGACTCTGTCCTGGTCTCCCCTGCACCACCATGAAAGTGACTCAGCAGCAGCTCAGCTGCTCTGGGCCCATAGAGTGGTGCCCCAAAAGGTTGCACTTTGGGTGGACTAGGTTCAGAACTAACTCCCACAGGCTATGGCTCCATACAGTAGGAAACACCCAATGAATTGGTGAGGCTCACAACCTCAGACTTTCTTAAGAGGCTTCTGCTATGCAGCAAAGGCAGTTTTGCATGGTCTGGAAGCTGCCCCTCTCTTTGATGCAAGCATTCAAACAGACAGGCTGCCCGTTTTGACTCCGTGCATAAACAGGGTGATCTGCACTTCTTTATATGAAAGTACAACTGTACTTAAGCCTCAGGACTGAATACATATAGTTATGTACCATTTACAGACTACAGCAACGTCTAGCGTAACACAAGTCAGTGTAGAAAAAGCTGCAGATTTTGACTTTTAAATAAAATTTCTCATTGCTAAGAATGCAACTTACTGCTTGCTGGTTTCCTGTGTTACTCTGAACGACCATATAGGACTGAGGAGCAAAACCAGACAAGTGCTCACTGCAGGGACATACTCATGACACCCTGTGGGAGATATCATAAGTAAGCTTTGACTTCATTCATGTCTGAACATCTGTTAACCTCAGTAGATCACTTGCAGTCTGTCTTTGTATGCAGCTGAAGTTAAATAGCTGTTATCAATAGTGTATTAAATTAATATACATAATTTTAGCACTGGAAAAAGCAGCTCAGCCATCTCTTTCCCTATCAGTATCTTGAATTTTGTTTGAATATTTATACAAACTTAAAAGCTAAACAGCTTTCAGCTGGTGGAGAGAAGGGACGAGGAAGAACAATAAAAAGAATGATGTGGGAAGATAACTTTGACATGAAACCCTTGTGTCATGCCACATTCTGTCATTACATTCGCAATTTAATCAACAAACCAAATTCCCCAAATTACAAAGTGTACTATGTCATCCCAATGCCAATACTCTACTGTAAGTACAGACAGCCCAGGAGAAAGAAGCCAATGGCTTTCCTATCACTGTTTAACTTTTCTGCACAAATAATACAGGTCTGTCATTGTGCAGGATTTATTTAATGATGAGTATTGGAAAAAGCTTGCAACTGATTACTACCGATGGCAGTAGTAATCAGCACTTGTTGTTGATACACATTTATTCAAATGAGTTAATATGAGAAAAATAAATAACTCTGGAAGTATACAAACTCAGTTGGTAATGTATGAGACAAGCTCTAATGAGATATATCTATAAAAGGAACAGAATGACCTACACCCTACGAGGACAGAGAATTGGTAAAGACTAGAGGCTCTGTGAACTGTATGTAGGCTTTGACTTCCACAGGCACTATCATAATAACAAGCACTTCTGGTTGATTCACAATAATCACTCCTGCATTGCAGAGCTTCTCTGCTATTCTGTGATTTTACAGGTCATTATATTAATGGAAGTGCTGTCATCTAGACAAAATATAAAATACACATTTCCCTTGAGAAGCGATAGTAAACCCAGTCACATTTTCTAGCTAGGATAACCATCTTTTTTGCTTATACACATTTCATTCTCTATTTAAACTTAAATCAGAAAGCGCTGGTATTGTTTCTATACATTCACAGCAGAAGTGATGTGCCCTAAAGCATAATGATTCTGTTTTTCCTGTGTATAGCTTTCACAGTGATGCTTCAGAAAGCAAAGAAAATTACAGGGTTTTTTGATAGATGATATGAGTTGTGGTGACTTAGATTTTTAAATATTTGAGAAAAATAAGATGCCTCAGAAACTGGGGAGATGATTCATATGTTTTCCCTCTCTTTATAGGCAGAGGTGAAAGTATACTGAAAGCCCATTTTCCTCTTCAAGGAAAGGTTAACCATACCAGAACAATCTCAAAGTGATGTGGACCAATGCTGCCAGCAATACTAAAATTTTCCAGGTACCTAGTTAGGTTCTGTAAAAAAAAGCTTTTTAAAAATTAATCTTTAAGCCAATAAGCAAAGAAGAATGTAAGAAGAAAAGTCCCCAGATTACATTGGCAGGGACTGTTAGTTTTGATTTTGCTTATTATTGCCTTTCTCTGAAATATGGAGGACAGTGTATTCCCTACAAATATGTTTTATTTAATACATTTTCTGCTTCTACAGGCACTTAAGCTATTGACAATGGCCTTCATTTCTTATACTCTCTCTCTGAGACATCTTGTAATTGTGGCTTTTGACCTTTAATGTAAGCCATAAGTTGCATGTAAGGTCTTCAGTGGCCCCCAGGAGCATATGAGTAAAATGTTTTGTTAACCTTCTGAACTAGATATTTACTGAATAATTGCAATGTTGGGGGATAATCCTTAAAAATACAGGTGCTTCCATTCCTGTGGCACACAATCACATTAACTTTATGTTTCTGCTGAAGTAATGTAATTCAAGACTTAATAACAGTATTAAATTGCGTAATTAATTTAGAAGCATTAAAGCACACCAAGATGTATTGAGACAATTAAGATCTTTAGCAACATTGCCTTATGACAGTTGCTGCCTCTGGAAGACAACACAACATTAACATACAATCAGCCCAACTAAGGGCTCTCACTGGGATAAGATTTTAAATTACTTAATAAAGACTTCACAGACAAAAATTCTGTGATCATCTTCATTGGGTTCATGAATCAAGTAAGGTTCTGATTTATTATAAGCTAACAATGAAATTACAGAAATTATGTATCTTGCTGACATTACAGAAAATGAGACAGAAAGCTCAGCTATTTTTTGCTAAATGCAGTAAGAGGAATAATGTCTGTTGGAGTTAAAGCCCTGAAGGCTGAGGTCAGAATGCAGTCTTGTGTTAGTATAATGAAATGCCAACGCAGAATAACTTCCTGTATTTTTAAGTTTTGGTTTTTTTAATTGCAGAAAATGGGACAATACAGGTAACATCTGAATTAACAGACTTCAGAAGGAATAATACCACTCCAGTGTTATGAAAATAACTGCATCAATTCTAAAAAATACTGCATCATTTCCTTCAGTAATATCCATATTGCTCAATTTCCCAGAGACGCAGCAAATGTCTTAAAGATTACTGTTGATACCACGTAACTTAACTACTTATTTTAGTCTATGTGAATCATTCCTTGAAGCAGCCTCTCTCCATAATCATAGGAAAAAGCCCAGTGGCTAATTTAGATTAAACATCCAACATCTAGACAGATAACTTTAGGCAAATTAGATTCTACTCAAAACTAAGTCAAGAGTCTGAATAAAAATCTGGCCTTTTCCTTCTTATAAAACAGCAATACAATCAAAATCTGAAGAATTTCCAAGCCAGTAAACATCACTGTCTTCACAGCCACCTGAAAATCATCTGAAATCCATAAATTGCTAAACTGAAATTCCAAAGCTTGTATCAAGTCTGCCAAAGCAACACATCTCATGCAATAAGTCCTATATTTCTCACTGATTTGTTTGGCTATTTTTTAGCTAGCAACAATTCTGAACAGAAATCTAAGCATTATGAACATATAATGAGAAAATGAGTTTGATGCCACATACAGAAATATTTAACATTCTGTGTTTTTCTATCATAACGCACCCAACCCTTGTAAAAATGTCAATGTAGAAATCAGTTTCGTGATTCATTTGGCTTTGCCATGGACTCTACCAAGGACAGCACGTTGTTGAACTGAGCCCTGAAGCAGAGTAGAGAGCAAGGTGCAACTCTGCATGTCTGTTCCAAAGTCCCTCCTTGTTCCAAAGATAATGCATTCCTTAACAATTCTTATCCATGGGAAAGAGACTGTCCTTGCATTGACTGGGTTATACAGAGAGTACAAAGCTATGATACCATCCATTCAGCACCACTCACGCCAACGTTCTGTCAGTGTAGAGGCCATGGTGGTCCTGCAGACATATTTGCCTCCTCTGTATACTCTGGTACAGTATAGCTCAGCTCCAACAGTCATTAAGACAGTACTTCATGCCGTCCTATCTTTTAAACAATGCTGCCAGCCAAGTACATATTGCTTACAAACAGGAATGCTAGCTTCTTCAACGCTGAATGTTGTCATATTCCTATAGTTATTAATCTCTTTAAAGAAACTAATTGTCTATATGTGCTTTTGTCCAGTTTAGAAATCAGGTCATACTTTCTTTCTACATCAGGTCAATGGAAGGTCAAAATCCAGCGTCAACACCCACGGAGCAAAAACAATGTGAAAAGAGAAGCAAGTATTCCTAATTGATCAATATTGGTCTTATTCTGAAAGAAAGCTTGGCAAAGCACTGATGAAACTGCTTCTACTGTCTTCTGTTGAGTAGTACAGTTTTTGTATGCTGAACTAATTTAATAGGAATATCAGTTAAAACAACAGGGTGCTTATACTTTAATAGCTTGTCATTTTTAAGGACAGCCTTTCTACCTCACAGCAGGTAAATAAAAATCCATCTGCAGCACTTTTTTCCCCTACCAGGTAACTTCAAACGAGAACTTTTCAAGGCCCCACTATTGGTATGGTTACACAGTATAAGAATAACTCTTTCACAGCCCAGGAAGCAAAAGGAACAACTTGGAACATTTTAATAAGCCAGTAAATTCAAAAAGCAGTGTGAAATTATGATAAGTTTCCGGATGCCTCAAACACTATTATATATGCATTAGATGGAAAAACATCATCTATTTGAAAGTATGTGAAGAAGAAAGCCAAGTTAGGAAACACATGATGGGCAAGAGTAAGGGGAGTAAGGGTCCAGCAATGCAAGCTCCCAGGTAGGGTAAGCCTTCAACCAGGTGGGGTAAGCCTTCAACCAGATGGAATTGTCTTCTTATTTCAAGCAGAGGGAAGGGCTGCTGGTTGTTTACTTGCAAATTTAAACAAGACGTATTTCAAAGCAGTGTTAACTGAGGCAGAGATTTGCTCTGGTGCAAAGAATAGAATTTTATAATGAACATGGCATTGACAATTGCTTTTACTTAAAAGAAGCCTACGTTTTCACAGCTATTATTCAAATGACTTGGTAAACTCATGATACTCTCTCCAGTAAATCAATATGCAACCAGTTCATGGCTATTTACTTTAGACACAACCTTTTCTCTAAAACTTTATACTTGAAGAATGAAGAAGCATGTATCTTATTTGGGAGGATCAGGGAAACTCCACTCTGAACAAGTATCTTTCATAATTTGTTTCTTGTCCTTACAATGGTGAGAGAGTAATTACTTACTAAATGATTAGGCAGATTTCCTGGGATTGATCCTATTTTTTCTTTTCTCACAAATCTAAGACTATTAAAAAGCCCTTGAATTCACATGTGTTTACTAGAAAAATAGCTTGGTATCACTGTACTCTATTGCTTTGGAGTGATAGGTTATTGCCTGTATCCCTTACTGCCAGTAATCCCAATTATTAATTAAAGCTACTCCAGCACAACTACTCTACTCAATCTAAAGTTTGACTCAGAAGGAAAAGGTACAAGGAAAGAGGGCACTTTTTAGGCTTTGCTGGAATAATGCTGCTGCACCAACCACTCTTCAAATCTGGGTGTCAACCTGTTTATACAGCACAGTAGTTGCCCTGGGCTCCTCACACAGATCAGACTCATGACAGTATTAATCCAAGATTAACAGAGTAATCACACAGGTGCTCCAAAACAGAGTCTCACTGAGAAATTTCCAAATACACTTTTCTTTATTTCCCTTTCCTTGTCTTTCTTAAATATAGGAACATCCCCTAACTTATAGTGCATGACCCAGTCTATCTTTACCTCTTGGTGTAAGAAAATAGTTTGCTGAATTCTTCTACAAGAACTGGAAAGTTGGCAAGACTGATACATGCTCTGCAGTGACACATTCCAGAACATTGCACTGCAAGTCCTATCAGAAAAATATGTTGAGCTGTAGCTCATTCACTAAAAGGAAATGAAATTAAATTTTTCTTCTCCCAAGAAACCACTAAAGTTTATGTCGAGATTAATTGTATCTACTAACTTTAATTTTACAGCCACAGGATCAGAAGAGCAGCTACTTGGGAATTCAGTATCTGTAAGAATTAAAAGTAAAAAGATTAAAAGGTCCAGAAAACTTTTTAGCAAATATACAACATAAAGAGTAAAATATAGAAACAGATAAAGTAATAAAGAAAAATTAAAAAAAAATAACTCTGCATCATTATTATACCTCAATGGATGCTGAGGAGTGGTTTGTTTTGGTGTGGTTTTTTTTTTTTACACCTGATCAAAGAAAAGTCAAAGTGAAATCTTGTAAGACTATTAATAATAAAAAACATTATTTGCTATTGCATAACAACTTTCAGAAATCAGAAAAACAGAAAATTCCTACTTCAGGTTAACGTATCTACAAATACCAAAAATATAGTAAGGAAAGGAAAAAGGACAATCAGAAAATTGTCTAATTCCTTCTAATGCATTATCTGTAACTTCTCTGATTTCATCTTTTTCGCTCACATCAACAGAAACCAAGTCCATTTTTACAAGATTATATTCTTACCTCAATGTACTGTTAATGTTGACATTTTTAAGTTTACTTAAGAGTTCTTTTTATTGCCAAAGGAATTAAAATAATCCAGCCAGATACAGTCTTTTAGATCTAGGTTATTTCTTCAAATAGAGCCCAAACAGAAATTAAATGCATTCCAGTTTTATATTCTTGATCAACTTGAAATGATTTTTTTTTGAGCTTTCAGACTTCTAGCTATAATCAGGCAGCAGTTTATGTAGAAAACTGTTGCATTTTGGAAAAAAAAAAAATCAAAAGTATTTTGGAAAACAATTGTCCAAGTGATATTTTGGTTTTATACCCGTATTTTTTCAACACTTCTGTTTATTGCGCTAAACTTCTAAACTTCCTAAAAATTATTTTTGCATATGTGTGTGTGTATGTTTTTTTGTTTTGTGGTTGTTTTTTGTTTTGTTCTGTTCTTTTGGTTGGTTTTTTTCTGGCAAGTAGTTATCAAGACAACAATCTTGATTATCTAAGATGATAATCAATGACAATAACCAGAAAGCGGGTATTTGACAAATAACTGTCAAGTCCACTTGTGTGTTTAGAAGACAACAATTTAATTTAATTGCAAAGATATATGTTATCTATTTTTAGGTTTCCTGTTACCATTGTTAACATGCTAGGCTGGTACACATTCTGCAGTCAGGAATATTGAGCATCACATTTACTTGAAGTTGAAACTCCACATCATGGAAAAAAAAATAAAAATGCACTTGAGTTTTACTTCTAGATAAACATTTTCATTGGGGTGCCTGAAAACCCACTAGGCTATAAAGACCCCCTGGTTATCCATTTATAATACAAAACTGCAATCTAAGAATACCAACTAAAAAAAGAAAAACTGGCATGCAAACAGAAGTCACATAAAGCAAAATTATGTTTTGAATTTAAAATCAAAATATCTAAACTTTCTTTCCCTTTGCCTCTGAGTCCTGTTACTCACAAAATGTGCAAAATTATTACAACTCAGGTGTTTTGGCTTTTCATGCACATGCATCACAAAAGACTACCCGACTGTCCACATGACCTATAGTTATGCAGGACATTCAGTGCAGTTTCTGGCTGTATAATAATCTGCATCGTTGGACAAGACATAACATGCAGATGATTTCACATCCAAAGGGCACTTGGAAGGAACACTGAATTTAAGAGCTGAGGAAGCAACTTCATTATAAGAGTAGGTTAGAAGTTCTTCCAACATGTCTAGCCCAGCCACCTGAGGAGCCCATCAAGAACCAGATGTTAGAAAATATCTCACAAGAACTCGCCATTTGCATCCTGTGATTGCCATCCAAGAAGGCAAAAAGGTGGAGGAACCATCTGATGTGACAGAATAGCTGTCAATCCCTGCAGAGCTGTATCCTGATCAAATGATTTACAAGAGTGTTTGAAGTAAGAGATGAATATTAATGGGATAATTAATGACAGACAGCATGTTTGCTAACAAAGCTTAAACATATTTTAGCAAGGAAAATACAGATTTATTTATTTATTTAATCTTGCCAATTAGTTACATATTTTTGCAATAATGTAAACATAACTGTTAGTTACCACAGTAAGATACAATGTAATTTTGGGACATTATGATGGTATGGGATGGTAAATGGGATGAGAACAGTTTACATTAATGTTGTGGTTTATTTTATAAAATTAACAGTTGTTTTTTTTTTTTTTCCTTTCATTTGTGCCTGGCAATAAACATCTGTACTATTCACAAGATCCCTTACCAGGTTTACAAACGTAATAAATGGACAGATTAGCAATTTATTTTAAAAATTCAAGAAATTTTTAAAAATTAAAATTTTAAAAATTCAAGCTTTGATTCAACTATCAGAAATAATACCTTTAGATGTGTAGATATATTTAAAAGGTACTTCTTAAACTATACTTTCTTCAGCATTTTTCACATACTTTATAAGATTTGATGTATACATAAATATTTCTAGGGAACTACTTCTGAATTCTACAGTTCATGGATCCAAAATAAGCAGTTTACATCAAATTACTTTAAATTCATTAATTATATAAGAACATTATTCATTCATGTTTTTGACAGGAACTTCTACTGAAGTAAACAAAGGCTGGAGTAAGCAAATATCCCAGAGAGTCATTACATAACAAGTTATTGTCTACCCTGTACAGAAAAAGGTACATTTTCTGGCTTTTTTTCCAAGTGAGTTTCAAACCTGGACAAATCAAATAAAATGACTGCAGGAGATTGTTCAGTATTCTCATTTGCAAAAAAATTGGATCTTAACATTATTTTACCTGTAATCTCTGTTTTGCAGCTTTTGTCTCTCTAACTACCCTGAACATCATCAACTGAAAGACAATAATCACAGAGATCTAAGCACAGTGTATTATCTATCCTGGGAGCATCACTGGAGCAGAAGCATCCACTGTTAGCTGTTCATACACAGTATCTGCTGTGTGTTAGCTCTAGCAGATCCAGACTGAAGGAAGGTCATTTCCTCAAAAGCTAGTAGAGATGAATAGAGAAACTGAAACAGGTAGTTAAAAAAACCCCAAAGAAGCAGCCTGAGCACACTTTGCCTTGGGTAATTTGTCTTATTACAAGTTCCCAGAGATATACATGGAGTTCAAAGGAAGAGATGGTCTATAACCCATGCACTCTCCTTGAACCAGCACTCCCATCAATACTTTACTTCTCATCTCTAAAACAATCAGATAACTTTCCCTTTGAGTTGTGACTTCAAAGAAACCAAAGTTTTGGATCCAAAAAAGTTTTCTGATTATATACTTAATCTAATAAAGAGTAGCATCCAGGATGATTTACAAAGTATTTTTGTATAAAGTATGACAATTCCTTTGGAATCTTTCCTGTTCAAAGAATCTCTGGGATGAACATTAAACTCTAGCAGCTCAAAGACCACCTCTATGTATTTATCAAATCATACTCCAGCTCTTACAAGATAAGATGAAAGGATACTGTCACTAGCCAGGCTCAAGAGTTATGGCACTCTAAAATGCTACACTTTAGTTGATGACAGTTTTTTTTCAAACTAGAACTTTGGGTATTTTTTGTTGTTATGGGCTTGTTTTTTAGATTGTTGGGGTTTTTTTTTTAGTTTGTTTTGGTTTATTTCTTTGTTTCCTCTTTCTCTCTCTTTTTCTTTTTCTTTTCCTAAAGTAAGATAAGTCATAAAACAACATAAGTAAATGGAAAAGGACACTGTTTTCCAAAGAGACAGCTGATGTGGTCCAATAATGATGTAAACGAAGGAAATACTATTAAATGCATTGGATGGAAAAGAAGCCTAAGTTTTTTGCAAGAGTCAACGCAAAGCATAGGTGACTTCTACATGCATTGTAATTGAGGACAAAACCTGGCTCTTATTCTACAAAGAACCACCACCAACCCCAATTAAATAAAAAAAAAAAAAGAAAAAAAGAAAAAAAGAAAAAAGAAAAACAAACAAACAAAAACCACCAAACCAACAACCACAAATAAAAACCCACAAAACAACACATCACCCTTCCACCCTACATCCCCCAGTTCTATAGGTGTTTTCTTGCAGTATTATAAACTATCTGAGCCTTTGCTGAGAAATGTGTTTTGATTTCAGATCTGACATTTTCTCTCTGCAGCTTTCTACTTCTTCCTCCCTCTGATTACATTTTGTAGCACACATGGATCAAGTCAGTCTTTCCCATAAGAATGCTTACACCAAACACTCAAGACCAACCTGACTGCTGAATAGCTCACTGTGGTAAGGCAAGGTAGCAACAATACACCCCTTTCCCTCATAATATTATGTAGGATACAATATTGAAAGAACATTTTGAAATTAAAAGCAAGCAGCAGTCTGAATCCCACTATTTCAAATTTCATGCTACATTTGAAAAAAAGAAACTAACTTTTGATACAGTAATAGCAATGCAATAATTTAAGTTTATTTTCTGTTATCCTTCTTTCCCTCTTTGCCTAACTTCCTCTCCCACTTCTGTAAACACAATTTCAATATTTTAACTTACTTCTTCTTGAGCTGTAGCATTTATTTATCTCCTTTTTATTTCCATGCCTTCCACTCTGTCTCTCCCTATTGCTGAGATTCTCCCTGTTCCTTCTTCTTCTTCATACTAGATCTCATTTCTTTGAGCCATTTGTCTCAGCAATTTTCAATATCCCTCCTGACAATTTTTTCATCAACAGGTATTATCTGAACTGCTGCATCATTGCCACGGTAGTTTGGAAGTCTAAGATATTTAAATGGTATGGTTTGAATCCTTTTGTCATAGACTAATTTGATTTTTACTTTAAACTTTTGTATTCTGAATGGCACTTTGCATAGGGATTTTGGAGGAGAGCATAGGTGGATGCAAGAGGCAAATAAACACCATAAAAAATCTGGAGACAGTTTGCAAACAGCAATCTCAAAACAAGAAAAAACAAAGATATTGCTTTCATCCCCAGACAACTTCCACTGCCTGGTACTCACAGAAGGGCAAGAGGTGGCCTCTAACTCAGTTAGGACATGCATTACCTCTTCTCTAATCTGCTTTTCCAGTGTAAAGGTTGCAGTTATTTATTTCTGCATATGTCCCTTATAAAGTATGGTAAGTAGGGATGAATCTTGTGATGAGGCACACTAAGTTGTGAATTATAACTATGAAAGTCTGTGTAGGAAAACCTCGTGAATCAGTGTTGATACAAGTATAGGAAAGAGAAAAGAAAGTCCAAGAACTGAGAAATTTCTTCAGGGATATTTATTTTATAATATTACACTTGAGTAGAAAACTCGATATGCTACTTGCTTTCACACACCTGTTAGAAAAAGAAAAACAACCAAACAAAAACAAATACACAAAAAAACCCCAACCAACCAAAATACACCAACCAACCAACAACAACAAAACACAAAAAAAAAAACCAAACAAAAAAACCACAAACAAAACAAACATAAACCCCAAACAAACAAACCAGAAAAAAACCCCAAACAAACAAAAACCCAAAACCAAACAACATACAGTTTAAATTCTTGGGATTCTGTCTCTCCAGTCTTGCTTGGAAAATCAATTGCTAAGGAATCAGAAAACAGTAGAAAACTCTGAACTGGCCAATCACCTAACTAACAATTTCTCTGAGAGTTTTCTCACATTTCTCTTCTTGTTTTAGGCCACAGATTTATACAGTTATGCCCTTGGGCAAGTATTTCCATTTTTATTCAGAAACATGAAAATAAAATAAATCTAAGCCTCCTAGCTCTAGACAAACACCAGTCCAACATGTAATAAAATAACATCACATTCCATTTTCTATTTTCTCATTTTCAAACCCAGCTGCATGATTTTAGGGTCCCATTTTATTATTCTGATTTAGAGTTGGGTAATTCTGGGAAATTTAAGATAACACACTTTAACAAGTTCATAAAAAGAAAACCATTGTTGACAGTACAAGCGTTTGAAGCCTGACTTGGCTAGAAATGCACGGATGAATCTGATTCTAAATAGAAAACAAACATAGAGAAGAGTATCTTACATCCCATCCTGAAGAGTTTGTCTGTTGATAGGAACAGTTAAGTACTAACTACATGGACAAGTTAGTAACTGCTAAGAACCACAGGGAAGTTAAGGAACTAGGCCATATGCAAAACTGGAAAATTATGTTAAACCTATTCAGTTCTTTCTAGATAGTGCCATTCTTTAAGGTGGCAGCACTGCTGGCAAACAAAGATACGAGAAATTTTTTTTTTTCCTGTAAACAGATTAAGATTTAAAACACAGAATTGTTCATGCAACTTTAGCATTACTTCCACAGAGAGATGCAAATAAGCGATAAAAGCTTCACACAATTAGGAAGATTACTAGGTTTTGGTAACTATCAAGTAGAAGAATTTCTAGAGAAGAATAGTCTTTTTATTTTTTCATATTTTACTCAAGATTTAGCTGTTCTGATTTGCTTTAAGTAGTCTGGTTAGATGATGAATGCTTCAGATAGCTTTAAAGCAGTATACTCTATGTTTTAATGGCTGCAAAATAAAACTCAGAGTAGGCCAGAAATAGAATTAGGCCAGCTTTCTGACAATGTCCCTCTGACAAAGGCTTTTTAGCATCTGAACTAGATTAGTATCAGTATTCTCATCATCACCTCTGTGCATTTTCTGCTATTACATGCAATTAAATATCTTGAAAAACAAAACTCTTCCCAACCATATCTAGTGTAAGCAGTAAGGCAAATCCTGTACAAAAATGAGTGTCATTCTCATTTATCTCCAACACTAATTCCAGAAGAAAGTCACATTCAGACTCTGATATTTCAATGTAAATGTAAATTAAAACACTTCAAGAATGTAAGTGTATGTCAGAATTTTTGTTTTGACTCAAGCAAGTCCACTTCTGATATTAGTGGACTGAATATTTTCCAATAAAAGCAAATTGAAGCACTTAACCAGAAGATGCCCATGATTGATTTTTATTGAACACCAGTATGATGCTACTGATCACTTGATATCAGCTGACAACATTGCTATGATTGGTTTTGATGAAAATGATTGATTCTTAATTCCTAGCATTAGCTTTTCAATCCATTTCAAGTATTATAGAAAAAAAAAAAAAGATTTATTCCTCCTGTGCACAACTGTCTCATATTATATTGCTTCATGTTTCACAGGACTGTGCATGTCAAGGAGCATGTAGGAAAATACCATCTTCTCTTTTTACAAATTTTATAAAGGTGAAATGCCTGGTCTGGTACAGATTCTGTCAGAGTGTACCTCTTATTCCAGTTCTCTGGAATGGAAAAAATGACTACCAGTAGCAGGTTCTCTATTTTTCACAGGATAACAGCATCAATTTAACTTTATAGGGAAAAGGCGCGATTGTAACTTACTTTCTGAAGTAGGATCAACAGGCAAATGCCAGCTATAACAAATAATGGGAAAATATTGAAATGAACCTGCGAGACACATGGTGCTGACACATCTTGCTTTAGTACCCAGCTTTTACTCCACTGCAACAGTCATTAACTATTTTTCTCTTTTACATTTCATGAAGTGCTCTCACACAGCTTTCTCAGAGCTATGTGTTTGATGTTGACTTTTGCTAAGCAACCAACACCACAAACTGTGAGATGCTCATTTCTGAACTCAAACTGTCTTAGGCTAGTATGTTTAACCTTCTGCTTTCACTTCTGTGTGTTTCTCTTTGCATTCACATGCCAGCTGTACTGTTCTGATGTACTGTGATGTATAGAAGGATAAAAGTGGTAGAAACTCCCTATCAAATGAGTTAATAAATTCAAACAGAAACCAACAGTTTTGCCTCTTCTTCATGCAGATTATACCTGTACTTCTGTGTGATCCCATAGGCCACAGATTGATTATTAACAACTACAAAGGTACAGCCCGAGATGCTGAAGTGAGAAACATTCTCTTTTTTTTTTTTTTTTTGGTAATAATAGAGTGGTAATTACTGGTACCTAAGGAATTAACATTTTTATGAGCACTATAAAGCTTTGAATCATTCATTTGTATAATTTACTTCCACTTTTGCTGGTACTGTTTCATATTGGAAACCAGTGTTCTGTCAGTTTGGATTAACAGCAGCTTTACTATTAAAGGGTATCATGAGAGTTATTCACAATGTGATGATTACATCTTTGTATCAGGAGAAATGTACTCAATGGCATTTAAAGAGGTTTTTAACATCACACACACTATTCTAGATCCAACTGCAAAATGCTTCTGAATGATGCTTTAACTCTTCAAAGGGAGGTTATAACCAGTAAGCAATCTCTGCAAATGTACAGAAACATTTCAATCACAATTTATGATATAAAACATTAGACAATCTCTTGGCAATCTCCTTCCTTTCTTTTTCTACCTCTTACAAAAAAAAAGATCGGTTTTCCAATCACATAACAGCAGAAACATTTTTGCAGTAACACAGGAATGTGTGACAGACAGAAAATACCAGACTTCAACATGGCTGGATATCTGTATTGATTGTATTGTATCCAAAATTTATACTGCTTTGACATTGGCAGTGCTGCTGAGACCTCAGAGTACCCTTGCCTTCTCAGGATGTTACTGGAGACAAATTATTCAGAATTCTTAAAGTTCACCATCTATCTCTGCAGAAACTGAGACCACACAATCAGAAAACAATGCAGAACCTGCTCTCTCAGAAGATCTATCCCTTGTTTACTGTAGAAACAATGTTACTATTGGCACAGTTATTAACTATTGTTAATAACTCACATTGACACTGCAGAACCATCATGTCCACAGAAAGATAGAAATGGCTAGGAAATAGCAATTGCCTAATCACTGCTCATGATTAAATACAGAAGACTCCCATTAACACTCTTAAATTCCAGGCTGAGTTAGAAGTGTTGGAAGAGATCTCATATTAATATATTATGTTTATTAACATAATTTCACTGGTATTATTAAACATCTGACCTTATGGGGGCTTCACCAGGAGAAATTCCATGAGAAGAATCTTTACCTCAAATTTTCTTTGTCTCTGCTTCATCATTTTAAGGGGAATGAAAGGTAACAAAGTTACTCTAGCAGAAATATTGTACTATATACTTTTTGCTCTCTCTGAGCAGAAATCTCCCAAGACTTGCCTTTAACAGCTGGTTGGGAAATTTCTAGTTCATATCTTACTCTTTTGACTTGAAACTAGGGTAACAGTTACATCAGTCAGAATAAATACGAGCAAGTCAGAGACTTGGTCCAAGAGATGAAATGGTTCTTGGCTGCTTCTGAGCATAACTATGGATGGAAAGTACTTATGTACATCCCCTCAGTGTTCCAAAAAAATCTCATAATATGCCTTTGGATTCAGGTCTTAAAAACATCAACTACGTGAACTGTATAATATTTTCAAAAGCAGCACAGTTGTAAAAGTAATTTGAACCTATCAAATTGTACTAGATACAAGTATTTAATAATACAGCATTACTTCCAGAAAAGCATATTTAATAGTATACATTACCTAAGAAACAGAATGCATTCTAAATACCACTCCAATAACTTCTAACAGTTATGAAAAAATGCAGTTCAGTAATATCCTCTTGTTCTACTGAAGTTTATTTTATATACAACCTAATTAACATTCAATGCTTCACTGATTATTGTTGCATTCATTGATTAACTTAAACCCTTTTTGCTGAAATTGTGAAATATAATATACATTATGGACATAACTCTCACATAATCTCATACTTCATAATGATCTGTTAATATGAAAGATGTCAGATCACAGCAAGTTTTTTTCAATGAGAAAATGATTCATTCTCATTTCCAGTGCATTTTTAAAAAGGGCTATACAGGAAAATCTATCAAAGTTCCAATTAACATTACAGTGATCTTTTGGATTTTTTGAAATTATATTACATTGCAAAGTCAGTAAGTTAGCATGGACCATTAAAAACAATCTGCTAAATTGCTCCAAAAGTACCTATTAACAGCTGTTTTGTATTTCAACTAAGTCAAAATTTGGGCATTCTGAGCTGATGGCCATTTCTGCCTTGGCAAGACTATAAAACCTAAACATAGACTCAAACAAAAAATATGAGGAACTGAGAACTGCTTAGGTATTAAACAGAAAACAATGTTTAGTCACAGGACTACATCCTGGAAAAATCCTTTGACCTTTTTGTGGGAGCAGCACACATATTTCTGAAGAACAAAATAAAATCTAGTCCTTTAAACATCTGTGTGTCAGCCATTCTTAGCAAAAGATCTTTGACTGCAGCAATGTTACTGAAATTTAAGATGTGCCATATATAATTTCAACTAGATAAAAAATTGGAGAATAGCTAAGCTTTTTCCTTCTGTTCAATCTTGAATCAGTGTCTTGTGGCAAAAGAGTGGATAATGGGAGACAAATTCTCTGTAAGAAAATAAATAAATAAAATAAAATAAAATAAAGAAAGAAACAAACCAAACAACAATAAAAAAAACCCCACACCAAACCAAAAATCCCAAAGCATACTGAATAGTTTCCAGTTTCTATTTGCTGGCAGGAGGCTGTTGGGACAGAGTTCCCCAGGCAAGAGGTGACAGAGTAACTCCTTAAAACCAGATAATGTAATTCTCATATCTAACAGAAATTGAAGGCTTAGTTTTAAAACACCTCATTATTTAGACATTTCTGTATGTATAAAGAATTTGCTAACTCTATTCTTCACACTTATCTCTGACTTTCCACATAGTCATGATTATATTTTAAGCTCTTAACACTACTCTAATATTTCTTCATGTGTAATCGTACTGCAAGGTTACATATCTCTGATGATGTGTAAATTCCTATTAATGATGAGAACATTTCAAAATGTGAAGTCTTTCCCAACAGTAATCTCAGCAAAGAGAAAGCTCCACAAAAGAGAATTATTCAAAATCACTGCCATTCAAGATGCTCCCTAGAGCCAATTTTCCATTTTCTTAGAGCTGGGAAAAGCCTGAAGGTGTAAGAGCATCTAAGACTCAAAAGCATCATTCCCCACCTTGACATTTTGTTGTTGACATCCTTCCCAAAACTCCAAAAGGAGACTCCTGATCGATTACCCTTGAGCCATCAGTAGTGCTCCTACTGTCCCCGCAGTGCTCCGCTTTGGTTGCACAAGTGGAAGATCAGAAAAGATACAAAGATCTATGATTTCTGTGAACGGCTTCAACAGTCAATTATATATCTGAAAACACTTGAGAAACACCGAAAATAGTATGTAGGATTACCCCTTTGCCAGAAAGTACACTGCTCTCAGCACACCTCTGGACCAAAGAAGTGTTTCTTTGAAATGACATCCTGAATTTTAGATGAACTGAAGCAGAGAAGGCCTATATTTTATATCTCTTTATATATATATATATAGGATGTAAAGATACCATAGAAGTTACAGTATAAATCAGAGGTCATCACCTGTCATCTTTAACATTAGTATTGCTTTTCCAAAACAGATTAATCTGCTTCAGAATGGTGAACTTTCCTTATGGCATAACTTACATGCACTTTGCCGCTTCCTCTTTGGTCCTGTTTTCACTTGCTTTAATTTTATTACCATTGGCCAGAATGTGTACTCTCACAAAACTTAGTTAACCTGTGTTTCATGTTCAGCCCAACTTCTAGCAAAGCCAGCAAGAGCTCCTGCAGTGAGACAGTGGGGTGAAGCAGGGGTCTGGGTATGAACCAGCAAATGAGAAGCTGCAATATGCTAGACCAGTCCCCACTTCTGCTGCTGCCACACCAAAGAGCAAATTAATAATGAGGTGAGTCAGTACAGTTTACTTTTTAATCTCCTTACATTAGTAAGACCTCACTGGCACACCCACTGCTGACTCCAGTGAACTAACATCAATTACCATCATCTCAAGAATTCGAAAGGAAGAGTTTGGAGTCCTGCCTGGGACCATTTCTAGACTGAAATTTGCTCTGGCTAATTTCAGATCAGGGTAAATTCTGAGGAAGTCCACTAAATAAAATATATATATGTATATATCAACATAACACAAACTGGAACCAATTTCAGGATCTTCCTCCACTGCCTATAGAGACACAAATGAAAATACTAATAGGTTTTCAACAGAAATTAAGGGCTTTTTTTGGTAGTATCATTTAGCATGTTATATCTAAATGTCACCTTTAGTTCATATAAATGTCACCTAATTAGTGCATATAAATACTTATTGTGAAATTTCAGCAGCCTTAAATTTTAGAAAGGTCAGAACTGATAAGCAGAACATTTATTCTGTCTGCCCTTATTTACAATTATTCCGCAAAAATACTGGATAATGTTGTCTGTGGTCTGTAATGTAAATAAGATGCCTCTAAGACTATGTTTTATACAGACAATGTGTTCTAGTCAGTCCTCAGTGTTGAGATACGCATTATTTCAACCAAAACTTAGAAAAGATAAAAGCACCAAGCAATTTCATACTCCTTATTCACTACCTTACTTATTCAGCATCCTTCTTATTAGAAATGAGGAAAGAAAAAAAAAAAAAAAAGAAAATATCACCAGAGTTTCCACATAGATCCTTCCTTTAAGTATTCTGACTTTTTTCTTTTCCAAATAAAATCAAAGAATCATGGAATTGTTTAGGTTGGAAAAGACCTTCAAGATCATTGAGTTCAACCATCAACCTAACTCTACCAAGTCCAATGATAAACCATGTCCCTAAGCATCGTATCTATGTGAATTTTAAACACATCCAGGGATGGTGATTCAACCACTACCCTGGGCAGCATGGGAATAGATTGCATTATTTTTTTCCAAATAAAGCAAAATTTAGATCATAGAAACAAGTGATTTGCTGAATTTCATCTGTCTTGTCATGTCCTGTTATTTACATTTAAACATTTCAGTATCTGCCTTCTTGTATTTTCAATCTGTAGCCTGAAAATAAGCCCAGACTGTGGAGTTTTATTCCAAGAATGAATCCTTAGCAAATGCTGATAAACAGGCCACAATGCATGGCAACAAATATTTCTAATCCTACATATATTGTATGAAAACCCCAATAAGAGGTTTTATAATATTTAATCCTGCATATATAAAAATTCAGATAAGAGGTTTTGTTGTCTGCAAATAGATATAGATGCTTCAAGACCGATTAGAATTTTTATTTCTCTTATAAGAAGTCTTGAAACAATTGCTCCCATAATTGGTTTTCAGATTAAATAAATCCAAAATTTAAGAACAAAGACAATGGATAAAGGGAATAAAAGAACATTTAAGATTTCAAACTGTCTCATAATTGTTTGTTTGTTTGCTTCCAGACAACATTACTTTGAAGCCCCAGAAAGACTGGGAATCGTGCAGATTTTTAAAATTAGCTTCATAATATTTCTAAAATGAAAGGCTTCACAATGGGACATTCTTAATATTAACATAAAATGAATTCGTGAATCAAAGACAATGACATGAGCTGTTTTCTTTTTCTATTCCAAAAATCAAGTCTTTCAACAAATTGTACAAGGGCTAGAGACAGAGAAAAGCTAATTCTGCTTTCTGCTACATTAGTAGAAACCAACATATTGCAGAACATTATTTAAAAAAAAATGAAAAAAAATATGTAAATAAGCTTATATTAATACTAACATTTGTTTGGTTTGTTGTGGTTTTTTTCTGTTTGGTTCGGTTCCTTTGTTTATTGTTGTTGCTTGGGTTTTACTAGTTTTGGTTTTGTTTTATTTTAAAATCTCTATTTCAGATGCTGATCACCACCTAGAAATACTGAAAACTTACTGCATTTGATTTTGCTCTAAATTCAGGCTGAAATCAAGGACTTCAGACACATATCAAGCGTTTTTCACTGCACTGCTCCATGGACAGATGCAAAGTCACAAGTGAAGCATTTTGAGAAAGAGGTTACAGTGAATTAAACCACATGAAATATTACAGAATCTCCAAAGTCCTGTGCTTCTGCTTTTGGCTTCTAAGCTGCATTTTTCTTCCAACATAGTTTCAATGTGAATTTGTATGCACCAAGATGGCTTTGCAATGTGAACAAAACTGCAGATCAGGACACGCTTCTTTTCTGTCAACCACCTTCCTCCTACAATTATTCCTGTGTTACAGAAAATTTAAACAAGGTATCTGTATATATAGTCACACTAGACGGTTACTGTAATAGAGTATGGGACATTTAAGTCAAAATCCTCACTCCTATGTGACTATAAGAATATAATTTATGTTTGTATAAATTTACTCACTGAAAGCTACTTGACGAACAAGAGAAGACCAATATCCACCTCAACTCAAGGCAGTTCAGCTGAGAGTTTCCTTTTTGTCAAAATAACACATTTATGTTTAAAGTCTTCTTAATTTCTTTCTAAAACTTGGAATAAAAAAAAAAAAAAATCACAAAATATTCTAAGATAAAAACACAGAATCTCTCTCTCTTTGCTTTAGTGGTATGTATTCTTTGACCAAAAATTGGTCATGTAACTCTGTAGGTTCATGAAAAATATCTGACATATATGTTGTCTATGTCTTGAAACAAAGCAAAGTGGTGGTTGGTACTGGTCTCTTCTCACAAGTAATTAGTGATAGAACAAGAGGGAATGCATTCAAGCTGCAACAGGGTAGGTTTAGACTGCAAATTAGGGAAAAAAATTTCACAGAAAGAGTAGTCAGACACTGGAATAGGCTGCCCAAGGAGGTGATTGATTCACCATCCCTGGATGTGTTTAAGGGTCATTTAGATGTGGTGTTGAGGGACATGGTTTAGGGGTGAACTTTGTAGAGTTAATGGTTGAACTTGATGATCCGAAGGGTCTTTTCCAACCTGAATGATCCTATGATGCTATGATGACAGATTTTAAGATTTAGGCAGATTTGTAGTCTTTGTTCACTTCATGACACTCATGGTAGCGTTGCTTCATACAGAATGGAGATACAAACTAGGATATTGATGGCCTAAAATGTCAGAGGAAGAAACAAAACAAAAAGACTTAATTAACATTACATTACTACAAATTCATTTTGATTCTTCAACTGGAGAGGATAGTGGATTGATTTTTCTTTTGAAGGAAGAGGTATCAAAAGAGCAGCTATACAATTCAGGAATAGGCAAGATCCCTTGAATCTGCAAGGACAAACTCTCAGTCTTTGGAGTCCAAAAGAAGGCTGTTACTATCAGGATGCCAGTGCTAAATATGTTCAATATGGGCAATTAGGCTGAATAAGTTAAACACAGATTTAAGATTCTTGTTATTCTCCATTCTTGGCTACACAAACTGTAGCAAACACAAGTGCCTGCTACACAGCACTTGATCCTCATTTCCATTGTCTTCCTCTCTCCTGTGCTTCTTGTCTTCTGCTTAAATTGAGCAGACAAGCTTGACAAGCTTAGCTGAACTCTGAAGTGATATAATTACTTTGATAGGCTAAAATGCAGTAAGCAGCCTTGCTTCAGGCCAGGAAGTCTAGAGATAAGTTACCAAACTGTATTAAAGTCAGCTTAGGTGTCGAAGGGGTTCAGGAACATAAAATCTAAAGCACACTCGCTTGTAAGTGATAGCCTGTCCGACGTATTACACTCCTCTGTATGAAAGACTTTGGAGACAGATCTCTCCTTCCCTTCCTCTCATCCCTTCAGATGTTTCTGTAAATAGTTATGCCATTTGGTATATTTTTGAACAGCCATCAGAGAGACTAAAATCTATAAGGAAAACTTGTAAGGAAAAAATGCTGATACTAACCACAGGTGACATTTCTTGTCTTTGGGATATAATACTTTCTGATTTAATTACTTCACATAGATAAGGTACATTTTATCTTCTGAACATCAAGAATATATTTTTTGTTGTTTTCCTTTTCTATTTTCATATACCATTAAGATAAACGGGGGATATCTACATATAAGAATGGGTAATTCCTATATGGAATCAAACCTGTTTCACGACAAACAGTGATGTAATTTCCCATATAGAAAGATGATTCTACTACAATACTGAACTTTCTAGATCCATACAATTTTCTTATATGAGGTATGAGAGGAGCTGAGTGTGACTGATTAGTAAATCAGATAGGTTAAAAAGCCTAGCCTATTCTTTAAAATGAGAAAAGGAGAAGAAACATGACACATAATCACAATTTTTTTGCAGGCACCTAAAAAGGAACACAACTGGCTTGTTCAGACTAACAGAATGCACGCTTTTAATTGTTCTCTCTTTCTCTTTGCAATAATCTCCTAATACAAAGACACTTCCTAATAAAGACATAACATTCTTATAATATAAAAATTAAAAAATAAGCAGAACCTTGTTACAAGGAAGATGAAATTTGATTTTGTTTTGGTTTGGGGTTTGGGGGGGGGGGTATTTTTGGTTTTTTTGTTTGTTTGGTTGGGTTTTGTTGTTGTTGTTG
>JANIJG010002303.1:0-12632 GCA_024611175.1 Megaceryle torquata | reverse complement strand
TCCCCAGCTCCATTGCCCTTCTCTGGCCACGCTCCAGCCCCTCAATGTCCTGCTGGGAGTGAGGGGCCCAAAACTGACCCCAGGATTCAAGGTGCAGCTAATGTATATCCTCTTCTTCTCTTCCAAAATTATTAGCTGATGCTAGATGGTACCAGGAAAGCCAAGTGAAAGAACAGGAAACTGGAGAGGGAGAGAACATAATGCAGGACTGAGTAAGCTCAGCTCCCCACAAGGCCTGTGTTCTTTCCTAAGAGGTTGAATTTTTGCTGCCTCCTGATAGCTGGTACGACAGAAATTGCCCTGTACATCTGCTGGCTATTAATGTTCTCATTTTGAATGCACCTGGATTGTTCCTGAGCTTTATTTAATCCCCTGAAGCCCACTTTAGTGAGCCTCATGACTTCTGTCAGCTGACTTGCTGGTGTTTCAACACCTACTGAAAGGCAGTTGAGGTGGTAGTGGAGTCCTGGTGTGTTCTGCTGTGGTCTAGATCCTCCACATCTGCTTCATCTATGGATGAGAGGTTGGTCTTTTCTGCCTGTGTGCCGTGTTTGCCACTGCTGCTGGAAATTCCGGGATTCTGGAGCATTTACAAAACCAGAAGCATATTCAGGTAGTTTACCCCAGATTGAGCTTTTTCTCCAGAGAGCCTCGGTGTAAGCAGGGCACTGCCTACGCAACTCAGGCTTTTCCTCCT
The DNA here is from genome assembly GCA_024611175.1 of Megaceryle torquata. NCBI lineage: Eukaryota > Metazoa > Chordata > Aves > Coraciiformes > Cerylidae > Megaceryle > Megaceryle torquata. The sequence continues at coordinate 11,935 of JANIJG010002303.1, read as the reverse complement.
CTAGAGAGGACTCTCCCTGAGAGTGCACTTTGTGGAGAAGAGCCTGTTCCCGGTGTTGACTGGATCAGTATCCTTGATGAGGCTGGGACTTGGCTTCTGCAGATACCCCAGGAGGAGGAGGACAGTCGCTCTTGGAAGGATGATGCTGAGGAGTGCTGGGCAGAATACCAGATACTTCTGCTAAGTGACTGCAAATCCCAGGCGTGTTTGATCAGACCTTTGTTACTGATCCACTCAGTCAAAAGATTGAGTTCTGCTTCCTCTCTGAAGGAGTGGCTTGGGAGCAGGGAGCATGAACATAACCTGACCATGTAGAAACAGAACAAGATCCCTCCTGTTTTCATTTGTATCCTGTGTTGTGAGCCTCTTTGCCACTCTTCTGAAAGATGAGCAGTCTAAAAATCTTCAGGAGAATAAAAACAAGTAGGTGAGGTAAAAAAAAAAAGCTGATTTCTTCTGTGTTGTGGAGCTGGAAGGTTGGACATGTGAGCATGGCCAGCTCTGCCCCAGTACAGCTGGGTAGCTGTAAAAAGAGGATTTAAGGTAAAGCAGTGGTATATGCACGGAGTGCATATATGAAGAAGCACAGAGTTTGGAGGCCTCTAGGAAGGGAAAGGGAACTAATGGAAAATCGTCTGGATATCTGACACAGGACAGAGCAGAGCTTTAATGGAAGAACAGCCGCTGTATGGCAAAGGTCCTGTTAGTGACCGAACGAGAGCCTGAGGGCTGATGCATTAGCAAGATTAGACTATTAGGAAATAAATTCACTTAATCTCTCCTGATAACTAGAGGCAGTGTTTGGTGCTGCTGATAGAGATCTGCAACCAATCAATTCTCTGTGAGGAGAAGGAAACAGTGAGTTGGGTTTCACTTCTCTGTCTCTTCCTTTGCTTTGCTCTCCCCAGCCTCGAGCAGCTGTTCCTCGGAGGATTTCTGCCTTTCCCCCGGCCCCGGATCCTTACGCTTCCCTTTTGCAGCAAGCTGCTCTTGGCTCACCTTCTCCTCCCTGTGATGCCACCAGAGCCATCGCAAGGCAATAGCTGCTGGGAGCGCAGTCTGAGTATTGCGATGCCCTCTTAACTCCTGTTTCCCCGAAACACCGCTCCTGAATATCTGCGGTCATCCAGAGAATGAACCAGGACAGTTTGTGCCTTGTGCTGTGTGTAGTGTATCGAGCAAGCAGTATCACCCCAGACCACTCTGCAGTGTAGATGGAGAACAGTCTTTACATTGTTCTCCAGCTGTTATTTTTTGTTGTGACGTAAAGACTTTCCCAGACAGAACTTTCTTCCTTCCAGGAAGGCAGTGACTGTGAGGAGCTCCTGCTGCTCACATGCTGCCTCGCTGGCCAGTTGGGAGGGGAGCTGCGAGGTGGCAGGACTAGAACCCTGCATGTGGTGTGCTCTGAACGCTAACACAAGTTTGGTGTGTTTGTTTCCTAATCCAAACAGAACGTCAGAAGCCTTGATGCATGTAGTGTGTGTTTACTGCAGCTGGAGTGGGCCACAGACCAGGTATTTATAGCCGTCAGTTTATACATTCTCGCTGCTACAGTGGTTCTCCCGTGTCCTAACTCCTCCTTTCCTTTGTCTTCTGTTAGAGAATAGTGACAAAGAAACTACCTCACTGGAAATGCCCTCATTACCAGCTTCTGATGGGTTTCAAAATCCAGTCCAGTCTTCAGGACTAAATTCCAAGATCTGTAATCCCACAAATCAATTACTTGATCGTTCTGTCTCTGCCCCTGCTTCAATTTGCTCATCCGAATCTAGCCTTGCAGAGCCCACTGATCCTAGAGCCGTCAAGTCTTTTGACTCTTCAACTGAATGCCAGATAGCCCCAGAAGAACAACATCCTCTCTTGTTACAGCATCTTTCCAATAACGCTTCCTTGGCAAATAACGACCCTTCTCCCCAGCCAGGGGAGGTGACCTGTTGCGATCCAGCTTGCCTTTCACAGAAGACACTCAAAGAAACGTTTCTTGCTGACAGTCTAAAGGAATGCAACGCTAAAGAACAAGACCATGGTCAGGAACATCCTTTGGAGGTGACTAAAGAAGATATTTTGGCTGACACTGCTGCTAAGCACAGGCAGAGTAAAGATGTCTGTCTGTCTTCAGAGCAGGAGCAAAAGCATGAGCTTCCTGTAGACCATCAGATGTGCAAAGACCCAGAAAAGCAACATCTGGAGGAGAAAACTGAGACAACTGACCCAGAACCTCCTTGCCGTGTCGGTGGGGTTGAGAAACCTGTTGTAGAAGAAGCAAGCCAGCCAGAAAACCCTCCTATGGAAACGAGAGGAGATGGACAGGAGAAAGCAGGTCTTTCCTGTGTGAAAGGCCCTATCCAATTGTCAGCCTCCTGTAGCTGCACGCAGAGGGAAGCCTTCATGGAAATAGATGTGGTTGAGCAGTCTGCAACTGAAGTGCACAGCTTGGAGAGCGAGCAGAAGCAGCAGGCTGAGAACAGAAGTGTATCTATCCCAAACTCAGATGCCTTTTCCATGGAGGTGGAGTCACTGAGGTCTTCATCCTCCTTGGCTGAACTTTCCACTAGTGAAATTCCTGCAAAGGATAATGAGCTGTCTAATTTGGTGTCTGAAGACAGCTCTTCCTCCTCCAGCATCCGTCAGCTGGACATGGATCCAGGAAGACCTTCAGAAGAGCCATGTTCCTCTCTAGCATCAGCCCTGAAAGAGCTTCACAAACTCTTGATTATCAGTCGGAAAGGAGAATGTAAAATCCTTGCCTCTGAAGAATTCTCTCAGCTGGAGCTGAGGATTCACAAGGAGCCAGCAGCCCAGCAGAAGGGGCTTTCTGAAGGTGAGCAGAAAGGCTCAGATCCAGCCAGCCAGGAACAGAGTTGGTCCCTCGATGAGGTGAGATCTCAAGGCAGAAGAGCAGAGGAGAACCAGCCTTGTGATTCTGGCAGGGAAAATACCGATGCTGGGTCTGTCAGTCACACACAGTCTGCTCTCAGAGAGGGTGCTTTAGAGATTCAGAAGTTTTCAGGTAAGAGTGATTTGGTCACAGTGAATTCTTCAGCAACATCTGACCAGCAGCAGCGCTCTGAGTGGGCAGAGGTTATGGCAGAAGGTTCTCAGAGTCCAGCTAGTCTGACCTCAGAGCCAAATGCGTCCGTTTCCTCCAGACCTGCTTTGGATGAAGGTGCAGCTCCAGATACTCAGAGCCTGTTGACAGGAGCACCTGGGAGAAGCAGCAGTTCTGCTCCTGAAGATCAGAGGCTGTTGGGTGGGGGTGAGGAACCACTGCTGAGCCCACCACCTGGCTATCCTGGACTTGCCTTGGGTGCTCCCCCATCACCTGCTTTCCCTGCGGCTGATGTTGATCGGATTCTCGGCGCTGGTTTTACCAGGCAGGAAGCTCTGGAGGCTTTGGAACAGGCGGATGGAAATGCAGATCTTGCCCTTCTCATTTTGCTAGCCAAGAGCATCGTCGTTCCTACGTAACTGCGGAAGAGGCAGCTGACTGGGGTGTCTTTTAAAGGACTTATCTAAATTACACACCACCATGTACAAGCAGAATGTTGAGCCAGATTTTTTTAATTATTTGCAGCCAAAGTAACTTGTCTCTTCTGTGTCACTCGTTAGATTTGGCCTTTTAACCGAAAGAAAAACGTCCTAGCGTTGTGTGGACAGGATAGCTTTTAATCATGCCTACTGGATTCAAATTAATGTTTTTATTTAAATGTACGATTTTAGAATAAGCTCCAACGTTACAAATAAAAAGCAGAAGCCATTGCAGATCGCCGCCTCGTCCGGCGCAGAGCGGATCACGCGGCGAAGGGGCCGTGAGCGCGCGCAGGGGACAGGAGGAGCGGGCCGAGTTCGGTACCGCCACTCGCTCATCCAAACGGACTTTGTGGATTTGTTTTTAGCTCTCCTATAACCCCACGTCCACCTGCAACGCCGATGAACCTGTCATTGCAGCTACTAGAGGTAGGTAGATGCCCACGGACGGGTCACGCTTTGCAGGAGGAGTGAGGGGTAGAAGGGGGTTGGGGGGTCGGTTTGGAAATGTGCGTTTTTGTGAGTGCACGGGGAAAGCGCCTGTTTTTGCCAAACCCTTTTATGCTCTTGGGCCAGTGCGTTCAAGTTTACAATGTGGGGATAGAAGAAGGGAAGGGATAGAATTTGGTGCTACCAAAACTTAAGGTGATGTTTTAACTTATTTGAAGATGTGCTGGTATTAATTGTAGGTGGGGTGGGGAAGGGGAAGGGAGTATTTTACTTTTTTTTGTTTCCTAGCCTTGCCCACATCATGTTTCCCCCATAAGAAAGAACAAGCTCAACCACTTTAAGACAAAACCTTAACGATGAAATTGTTTAACAAACCAACCGCGTGTTATGGCTCTTAATCCCCCTCTGCCCGGGGAAGACTGACCTGTTCCAGTGGCCGCATTCTCCACACACCGAACTGGGGGGTGATCAGAAGAATGAAGAAATTTGCTTTGCACTAGTTTATCTGGGTGTCTGGGGATGACCAACCTTTCAGCCGGGGAAACGCCGACTGCCACAAGCCTGTGGTGGCTGGTGGGGTACTGATTGAATCCCTCTGAAAGAGCGAGGGCTCCCCAAGAGGGTTTATGAAACAAATGCGCTGACGTGGCTTCTGCATTATAACCCATTATAACCCATTATAACCATCGTGGCCTTCTGGGAAGTCCCTGGTGAGTAGCCCATGTGGTGAGGACTCACCGAGGCTGTGCTGTAGGAAGTCCTTTCCAGGTGCTTGCTTTTTGCTTTTTTTTTTTTTTAATGAACTATTTTGTGATGCTCTGCAGAGCCCCAGAATGCTGTTGGGGCTGGGGAAGGAAAGCTTGGTGGAAACAAGGTACCAAATTTTAAGTAGGAACTTTAAATTAGTCCCATTTGCAAGTCTCAGAAGTGGCTTTGTGACAAGCGTTCATCTTGGACTTTCTGCTTTGAGCTAAACCTGAAGCGATGGGTCAGCAGCAGCTGGAAACATGTTTTTGTTCATGGCTTTCCTGTGTTGTTATTGTTGTCTCAGGCCTGTGTTCCTGGTGTTTTCATCGTTGCATAGCAGATTTCTGTGCCAGGCTTTTATCAATGCAGGGTGGCATTTAAAACCAACACAAATTTGGTTTCATCTGTGAACTTGCAGGAGTTTCTGATGTCAGTGAGCGGTGGTTGTCAGATTTTTCTTAGTCACTTGGGCAGCCAGGAGATCCTTTAGAATAACAAAAGAGCTTTAAGGCATTTCTCTGTCTGTCGGAATGGAGCTTTTACGTGAGCTGTGCACGTACCAGCTGGGCCTGGACACATTTAGCTCCTAAAATGGTTTGTGTTGGAAGGGACCTTAAAGATGATCTAGACCCAAGCCCGTGCCAGGGACAGGGTCGTATCGCGCTACTCGTGACGCCTGCAGCAGGCATCGCTCTGTTTGTATGTAGGCAGCAGATTGGGAACCCCTTGCTGGAGAAGCATCAAGTCATTCATTTGAGGCTCTGTTCAAAATGAGTTACTGAGGCAAGAGCACAGCTTTGTGATCTTCTCCAGGCAGGTGGGCAGATCTACCCCTGCTGAAGATATTTTAACGTTCTCCTTCAGCAAGCACCTCTAACCAGTGGAAGCCCCCTCTGTAAAGGGTAGCGCTTGGGGCTGGTATAGGAGGAACAGTGTCATAGAATGGTAGGTGTTGGAAGGGAGCTCTGGAGATAGAGTCCAACCCCAGAGTGTCATCAGATCTATCTCTAGAAGCCTTAGGAAATAGGATATATTAGTCCCATTCCCATCTGTGTCTGGTCTACTGTCAATAGCAGCAACAAGAGCAAGGCTCCCAGCTCTTGGATCCAGAGCATCCTTGGTCTAAACAGCCAAACCTGCCCCTAATTCACCCCGTGGGTCTTGGAGAGGAGGTCCTGGGAACAAGCCCCAACTTGGGACACAGATACCAGCTGCGGGTTGGCCCTCGTGGGTGCACGAGAGCTGAGTTTGCCCCCATGACCTACGGGTTCATCTACTGCCAGCTTCTGGATGTGTCAGATGTTAGCCCTTCAACGTTATACCCTTTGCGTACATACACGTTATGTTTGTAGAGGCAATTGCTCGTAGCTAGATGAGGTACTGCTGCTTTGCACCTGCTGGTTAAAGGCTCTAGTCTGACTGCCACATTTACATAGCCCGCGCATACAGAATTTACACTATAAAAGCTTTTGAGCATCAGCCAGTTTGCTTCAACGCTCAGTTTTATTCTTTGTCAAATAGAATTTTTAAAACCTGCCCTTCTGCCAAAGCTCTACCCAAGCATTTATCAATAGCCCGAGAACTTCCTGGGTAACTTTCTCTGAACTGCTAAAAACAAAGCCTCCCCCCCCCCCCCCCCCCACTGATAAATACTTGTCAAACATCAAGTTGATCCAAGCCTGGTGATTGAAATCTCTTCATTTCAGAGCCTTACTTTGCGTGAATGGATACCTGCTGCTCAATTAGAGAACACGTTTTTTAGGAGCGAGATTTACATTGGAAAAAATTGGGGCAGCAGTGAGTATTTAAGGTTAAAATAAATGTAATAGAATATGTATTTAGCCAACACTGTCTACAACTTGTCCTCTGCCTCACTGTGCATGTGTGTCCCTGCTGCTGTGTGCATGCGTCCGTCGCTTTTGCAGTCCCTTAACTGGTCTCTGCGCTGACCTGGCCCCCAAGTACTTGTGTGGAAGCAGGGCTGGCAGACTGCAGCAGCTTGCTGCAGTGGGGATACACTCAATGCCAAAACCTCTTCAGGTTCCCAAGGAGCCATTTACCCTGGCCTAAAATAAGGCTCTTCACTCTCTTCTCTACCCCCTCCTCATTCACTGCTGCTCCAAGGTACTAATGTCACCTCATCTTAGAAAAATTGGGTTTTTCCACTATGAAAAGTTCATAAAGAATAAAGCAACACTCAGAAGCTGCTTCATAAAGATGCCAGCACCTGGGAGGATCTTGGTGGGTCTGTAGAACTTGTTTCTGGGTGTTCCCTGGAGTCACTGTGTTCAGGTGCCTCGGCTCTTGGTTTCTGGGATCTATTCTTTTCCTTAGAGATGCTGAAGGAATTCACTTGGCCTCTTGCTATTTCTGTACACGAGGCTCTGCGCGAGTTTATTTAGTGAAATAGCAACGTCGAAGTTTCTGGGCACAGATAATTGTGACAAGAGAGGGAGATGTGTCCAGGTGACGGTACCCAGCATGTTTACCTGCTGCTGGACAGAGCTGAGCTACTCTGCATTACTGTGACAATCTCTGCCTTGGTGCTTCGTACGTTCAACCTCCTCTATGTTCACCTTCCTACGTAGACACTTGGTCTCCACGACTGTTAACCTTGTACCTCTGAGATACGTTCCCTTCTTTCTGTCTTTGTCTCTCCCTCTTGCCAGCTCCTTCCCTCAAAAGTAGCAATATCTAAGTGTACTTGCTGAATGCTTAACTTCCAGATAAGTTTTCTTTAAAACACGATGCCATTTACACAGAAAAGGAGGAACAGATCCTAGAGGTTTCTTCACCAGACTTGGACTTCTTGCCAGTCGGCTCCCCAGAACTCTTAACAGGAGTTCCAAGAGGAGAATTTGAGAGGTATTTTTGCCCGCCTTTCTCAGAGGTCAGCTTGGGAAGCGGGGTCGGTTTTGTGTACATCATTCCCTTCTGAAGTGTTCAAGAGATTTCTTCCTGCGCTGTGTAGACGAGGCTTAGTCCGTGATCCGAATGCGGAGCAGTTTGGGTTACTCTTTGATGCTTTTTAGCTTCAGAGTTTTACAGACTCATGTAAGGAACTTGAGGGAATCAATACTCAGGAATCCTAAAGCTGGTTGCATTTGTGTCATTTACTCTTCTGGGCTGACCATGCCGCAGTTGTCCTCGCAGGTGGCTGAAGGGAGGAGTGGTTGTGTCATCAGAGAGCGGGATGTGGTTTTGCCCAAAGTAATACACACTTGATTCTTTTCATTTTGATTTTCTTTTTTTCTTTTTTTAATATTGGGGGACTGTTTATCAACAAAATTGATGTGTAAAAAAACAATTTGATATTTAAAATGAATAAACACTTTATCATAATGTTGCTTGGTTGGTCTGTCTGTATTTCTGAGGTCACCAGCTCTGCACTCAAATCCCTCTCTGTCTTTTTTCCCCAAAGCCAATGGAATTTCTTTATCATTTAACATTTTGAACACAACAAGTAGAAATCTGTGGCTAAAATGATTCTGGTTGACAGGCCATGAAAACAGGCAGGAGAAATTAATGTATTTCCCTTCTACAGGGTTGTTGAATCCTTCAGTCAGGACTTGGAAGAGCATTAGAGTACAGTAAACCAAACGCAGCACTTGGCCCCAGCACCATCTGATGGAAAAATGAACAAGGGACTTAGCATGTCTCCTCTGTAAATAATGTCATCTCCAGCCAGACCAGGAGGTGGTTGGTTTATTTTTCTGGAGCTGGAAGCAAAAAACCAACCAAACAAAAAAGAATTTATATCCCTGGAAAGCTCTTGAGAGTTTAGTTAGAAATAACTTCTTTTTTTTAAGTGCTGTTCTCTTGGTGTCATGTCATAGAAGAGGTTTTGGGAAGGGGGAGTAGAGGCTCTTCCTCCTCTGAGTCTCGTGGTGCTGTCTGCAGCAGCATTTGTCTCATGGAGTGGTAGTTCCTTTTTCATTTCCTTTTAATTAAGTTTTCCCTTGAAAATGCCCTTTTCCTCGAGACAAGCGCTGAGTTTTGGAGCGTTTTCAAGCTCCAAAGTGATCCAGAGCGGTCAGCGTTAGTACCCGATGAGCAGAGACGCTCAAAAATGCAAAGGGTGATGAATCAGTTGCTGTGACCAAGTGCGTCTGGGACAGTGGTTCCTCCTCACGTGTTCAGAGCTCTACACGTGATGCTGGTGTCACTATTGTAGCTATGTCCTGTCATTAAGGTGGGTGTTAATTAGGAGGGCTTGTCAAGCTTATTGGTGTGATTTCCTTGGTTATCTTTCATGGCTGCTTTAAGAGTAGGACAAGGGACTCTAGACAAGAAGTCTAGAGTTTAAAAATGACAAAGGAAGGTTTTTTCACTGGTCACGTGGGTGCAGAGGCTGCATGAAGAGCAGGAGCTGGGTGTGGAGAGGTGAGCATTGCATCATTCCACTGCCTGCACCAGAACAGCCTGCAAATGGTCAACAGAAGAAACGTGGCTGAGCCATCCCTCAGAAATTCTGCAGCGTCGCTCACTGAAATCCTCACTCCTCTGAGGGTTTTCCCGCGTGCCGAGTGAACCACTTTTGGGGCAGGTTTGTCACCAGAGTGGGATTTGGGAAATCCTCTGGCCTTACATCAACCATCTGCTCTGCTTCTTCTTCCCTCAGGGGTCCACGGGGGGTGAAGGACTCCCTCAGAAGTGTACTTGCTCTGCTATGACGTAATTGTCTCTGACGAGCAAGCTCGCTAATGACAGGGTGCTGTCACGAGTGCCAGGACAAGCACTGAGTCACGCGGACAAGGATGCGAGTGGTTGGTGGCCGAAGTCCCTCACAGCAGCAGCTGCCGTACGAGGGTCTCATTCTCAGTTACATGAAAAGGGGAAGTGTTTTAAAACCTGAGCTCTCGCGCCCAGTTGTGAAAAGGGAGGTGTGCTCACAGCACTGTGAGCTGGCTGTGAGATGCAGGGCTCCTGATAAGCTTGGGATTTCTTCTGTGGTTTTGCCCAATACTAGAAGTTTTCCTGCCTATACTGGTACCTCCTGAAGTGCTTCTTATGCCTCTTTAATTTTCTTCTGGATCACTGGCAACCTTACTGCAGTGCCCTACAGCTGCACTGGGCAATAAGGTGTGTACCTCAGGAGAACAGTGTCTCGCACTTTGCTGGAGATTGAGACACACCTCAGTGACTCACCCTGTAGTTCCACTTGTGACAGCTCCTCTCTTTGTGTACAATGTTCTTTGTGACAACTTCAGGCTGTAAATACCCAGCAAAGAGTTAAAAATCTCTTGGGAAGGGGGTAGGAAGCAGATTATCATGTGCCAGGAGCAGGATGGTTCTTCGCAAGCTTATCCTGGAGAAAAGGAGCTGTCTTTAAATGCTGGGAAGTGGGGAATTTTCCATGTAAATCCCTAATTGTGCGGTGGGTGCTTTAAGGGATTATAACCAACTGGTTTGACTTGGAGTAAAACAGAGACTTGGGGCATTCAAAACATCCAGGAAATGTGTAGGAGACCAGGAAGTCTGCAGTACTGTAGGATTACCCAGGTGTATGGACTTGAGCTTGCTGATATCTCCAGCGGCTTTTGAGGGATCAGTGTTGGATGTTTTGCACTCAGGACTGCCACTACGTAGCTGGGCGTGCGTTTTAGTGGGGTTGATTCCCTTCCATCTGCCCCAGTTCAGCAGGAAAGGGTCATCATCTTCCTCAGGTGCTGAGACAATATCCTGTCCTTGTTGGGCTCTCCCTCAACACAACCCTTCTGCTTTTCCAGCTGCTGGTGGGGAGCTGAAAAAGGAGGAGGAGTTTTAGGGTTTGGCTCATTTTTAACCCAAGCACTAACCAGTTGTGCGCTCTTCCCTTCCCTGGGCATCTCTCCCAGTTTCTAAAGCTGTTAAACTGGCCGGGCTGTTCCTTTGATGGCAGGTTGGACCTGGTGTGTTTTCTCCATCCCACTCCTCGCTCAGCCCTTCCCTCGGTTCTTTACCGAGGAAGGGATGGGAATGGCACAGGGAACACCGCGCTCCCAGGGCTCCGCTGCCTTTGCCTTTTCTAAATTGCTGTTACTTTCAGTTCCAGTTTTAGTTCTTGGCATGGAATGTTGCAAGGGTGATAAGCCAGCCCCGAGGGACAGCCCCAGCACCAGGGCCTTTCATCTCCATCTCAGGAGGAGGGTTGATGGTTAATTTCATCTTTTTTTCTTTAACCCCTACTCCATGAAGCCTCTGCACCAGCTCCTGGTTGGTCCAGTGATGGTGAGTGGAGTTTGTATTTTGGTTTAGGATTTTAGGAAATTTGGACTTGAACAACTTGCCCATTTTTGGCTCCAAGGTGCCAGGCCACCCAGCACGTGAACTACAGCAGAGATGGATCCTGTGTTCCTCTCGGGGTTGCTGAAGCCCTTGGTGCTGGGTGCCATGTGAACCCCATTTTACCCTCAATCTGTTTCCTTTGAGGCCGGCCCCTGCCAGGGCTCCAAAGGGACCCAGCACCATCTCACCTCGTGCCCCTCACAGCCCCTTACTGAACCCTGGGCTGAGGACCCAACACCGTGTCCCCTCGCTGGGTCACGAGGGGCCCAACCCTCACCGAGGCCAGGGCCATGACGGACCCAGCACTGTGTCCCCTCCTCCCCTTCGCGTCCCCTCACTGTCCCCTGTCCTCTCCTCACCCATCCTGGGCCTCTGAGGGCCCTGCCGCCATCTCCCTTCAGCCCCTCGCTGTCCCCTCACTGTGCCAACAGTCCCCTCGACGGGGTCACGACGGACCCAGCGCCATCTCTGCTCGTCCCGCTCACTGCTCCCCACGCCCCCCGTCAGCGAGCTCAGGGCCGTGAGATCCTCTCCCCGATCCTCTCCCCGATTCCCTCCCCACGGCCTCGGCGGGCGCCATTCGGGGCGGGAGGCGGCGGCTGCCGGCGGGGCGGTTCCGGTGCCGGGTGCCGGGGGCGGGCAACTCCGTTCCCCTCCCTCCTGACCTCAGTTCCTGGCGGAGCTGGGTGCCCGTCACGAGTGCGGGGCTCGCTCGGCTCCCTCCTTCCCGCGGGGCCCCGTTCTCCTTCGCGCCAGCCGCGGGGGGCCCCGGCGCGGCCATGGAGCGCTGAGCGGCGGGCGGAGGCCGCCACCCCTCAGCCGGCGGGCCGGGGCCGGGGCCGGAGCTGGGGCCGGGCCGAGCCGAGCCGGGCCGGGCTGGGGCCGGGCCGGGGCAGCCGGCAGGACGGAGCCGGCCGGCGGGGGGCGGCGGGGTGGCGAG
>JANIJG010002302.1:13985-26703 GCA_024611175.1 Megaceryle torquata | reverse complement strand
TAACAGTAGGTCTTGTAGGCTTTCACAACCTGAAATACCTTCTTCAACTACTTCAATGTTGTTTTTAGAAACATCCAGGTAGGTCAGTTGTTTCAAAGTGCCTATGAACTAAAAGCAAGAGAAGATAACGCAAAAAAATCCAGCAGATTTGATAACAAACTGTGTCTCAAGTGTAATGCCAGAGGAAAAGAGAAAAACTATTTATTATACTGAAACAGAATTTTATGCAAAATATCTGAGCTGTATAATGAAATACTTTGTGCAGATATGCACAGATGGTGTTTTTCCACATGCATGGACACACCAAGGTAATTTTGCAAGTTTCTAAAGTCAGTCTGCTGCAAATTCAACAGTTTGAATCAAGTAACAAATTTTAGAACAGACTTCAGACTCACTGATAACATAAGGACATCATTAGGGGTCCAGTGAAGTCTTAAAACTTTTTTTTTTTTTGTCTCTTGTGTAAAGCTGTTTCCTACTTAACCTCAAAACCAACAATGAACCCCTAACTATACTAAACTGAGGAAAGAAGCCAAAATATAAGCTTGCATTGCTTTTCCATATGAACTATGAGTAAGTTTGAAGAGTTGCATGCACTACACTACTAAAATCTTGAGTGAAGATGCAGTTCCCCTCACAAATACAGTTTTACTGTAAAATGGAAATGTTTAATACATTCACTAAACTCTTTGTTGAAGCACTACCTGAACAGCTTTACAAAAGCTCATGTCAGAGGTGTGACAGTGATTTCACATCTGAAAACAGACTTAACAGCTGTTTCCCAAATTTCAAACACTTATTTAGTAGTTTACTACACCATAAACACAGGCTTACAGGTACTTCAGTAACAGCCTGAACCCCACGTGATTCTTAGAGATACCAGGAACCCAGGCAAAGTCAACAGCACAGTTTCACAGGAACTGGCTATGATCCCTGTATACATGACACTTACAAGGCACTCCTTGCTTTACAGACATGACCAGTAATAATTCATTCAATGTATTTATCCTGTAAATTCCTGTTTGATGTCTAACATAAATAAACCCTTTTTAGAAGGGCTACACAACACTAATTTGATCCAGGATTTGATCTAGGATTTTTACCCCTTTCCTGAACTGGAACATAATTTTTCCATGACAGGCATAATATGACCCCCAATGAAGGAAAAGCTGTGTACCCAGCTCTCACGATCAGTGACAAATTCTAGGTGGACTAGTTAAGCATTTAAGTGATATTTAAGTAACATTAAAATTACAAAGCAACTTTAACATATATGATTACTGACAAAGCAAATACTATTGCAAATCCTAAATGTTTAACAGAATAAAAGAACTTACCCCTGGAATAAGTGTTAGTCTGTTACCATCCATCCAAAATTCCTTTAACCCACTCAGTTGTTCAAGTACTTCAGGCTGTAAAGGGAAGACATTTTTTAAAAAACTTCATATGAAAAATAGTGAAAGGCAAAACTAACTTCAGTAATTCATCTATTGCAAGTTTAAGTAATGCCTTCTAGTAGCTGTTTACAGGGGTTTTTTTACTGGATCATCAAACAAAACACAGGTAACTCACTTTTCTGAAATGTAAATATATACGATACACAAAAATATTTAAGGAACTTGGTCATAGCATAAAAAAATCCTTACAGAAGGTGCTCTGTTTGTTTGGGTTTTTTTGAGGGGGTTTTGTTTGTTTGTTTCAGAAAGTATTATCGTTCAACTGGAGCACACAATAAATAAAAGTTATGTGTATAATTTCTCCTCATGGTGGAGGTCTAAAATCCCCTAAATTCCACCAACTCAAAAGACCTGTGTTTCAAAAACCAGAGTGCTTCTGTGGTTTTGAAGAAAAGGGAAACAGATTTTAATTTTCTAGCAACAAAGGGTACATCTGCATGATAAAAGCAAACCACTCCATCCACAAAGGGATGTGCAGAATTACTCATCTATTACAGCTTATTGGCAGAAGTACCTCATCAGGGAAAAAACACAAACTAGTATACATCCACATTGCATATGCTTTCCTATCTATACTTCCCTGCTGAGAAAGTAATACAAGTGCTACTGCACCTTAACACCTACAACCAAGTTCAGTTAAATGCAGTACTCAAATTTTCGTGTGCTATAATTATACAACATTCCTGCATAGGTTGCAGTCATGACTCCCATTAATTTATTTTCCAAGAGAAAACCTTATCTACCTCTGAGACAGATCTTTATCCAATAAAGCCGTTTCAAAATTTGTAATGCACAAATCTTGTGCTTTTACCAAAAGATCTTAATGCAAAAGTAGTTGGCTCTTGTAGCTGAAAGGCTAGAAGAATGAAGCAATAGGCCAAACCTATAACCAAACAGGTAACTTTGCAGCCCATACTTAGTTCCTGGCTGTTATGGCTTAATGTGGGCCTAGGCACATTAGTTTAAGGCTCTCACATGAGTATCTATGCTATAATGAGAACACGACAGTAATGGTACTGGCTAGAAGTGTAATAATACTAAAGAACAACTCCTTAAATATACTTCCCTATCTGCCTAACCGTACAACTACGCAAGTGTTCAGCATGGTCTACTGGTGGCACAGAAAGACTTGACTTTAATATATGGCAGGTCACTATGTTCCACTATACTTCTATTTCAATTTCTTTTTCCAGGAAAGTATTTATAGAAGCACAAAGATGTCAAGGGATTGTAAAGAAATATAATATATATTCATCTGTGAGGCCATGAACAGGAAACAAGTTGATCCATGCTGAAGGAAAAACCTGAAGGAAAATTACCTCAACTGTAAATATTACTTTGAACAATATTCAAACTTAAAATTAATATAGTTTCCCTTGAATCAAAATAATTTGTACACAATAATAAAAGCAGGTTATGCACATCTTATACAGTACTTGCAACACTAAATACATGATATTAGTGCTTACTATAAGCCAAACAATTATGTTTATAATTAAAAAAATATTACTATTAATTTTGTACTAGCCCAGCAGCAACACTGTACCACTGAGAGTTATTTTCAAATTGAGGAAGAACATATCATAATACACACATAACTTTTATAACAGGGCCAGCACAGTAGCATAAGGTATGTGAAATATTTGTTCAGTAGCAGAACTCTTAAGATGATTAAAAATAGGATAAAGGATAAAGAGATGCAGAAAAAAGATACAAAGCTTTGTTACTAAGGCAAAACTCACCACTTCTGTGAATTCATTACTCCCTAAGTCCAGTCTCTCCAGCTGAGTCAGTCTGGACATGGTTCTGCACAGGAAAGGGATTAGTAAGTAATTAGATTTAAGAAAACACAGGTTACATCAAATCTTCCTGCATTCATACAAATATATAGTTTTAATCAGTATTAAGAATAGAAGCTGTTCTGTAACTAGAATGATACCTAGGTAAGGTCACATTTTCACACACTATTCAGCCAGGCACATAGTAATGAACATGCTGAATCTTGACTGTCATGCAAAGAGTACAATGCAACTTATCTATAGCTTAGTTTACAAAAACAAAAGACCACTAGAGTAATTTTTTATGATAAAGAACAACTCATGGAAGTTACTCTTTACTTGAGTGCTTCAACTTTTCACCTACAGTCACATTAAGTCTGCTCAGCAGACAAAACCTGGTTAACATGCTCTCCTTTCAAAGAAAAACCACTGTCTAATCATAAGCTAAACCAGAGAAGATCACTGTTGAATCGCAGTAACCAACACCGCCTTTCTTCTCTCCAGGCTGCTGACAAAGTTGTTTCCATATCATGTGATCTGGAATGCTAATTATAGCTTTAGTCCTACAAGAAATCAGGACACTAAGTTGGATTTTATGATATTCAATATTCTTTAAGCCAACTTATGGCAAAGATTAAATCAATGACTGAAATAAAGTAAAATCCATTATTTCAATCTGCGATTTGGCAACATTTTTGCTCCAATTAAGTTTACTTTGGGGACTCCACAGATATTATCTACCATGGCACATGCTCTACACAGTCAGTACTCCAGTCAACAGCAGTACTGCCTACAAGTATTATTCAAAGGGGCTCTGAATTCTTCATATAACATTATGTTTAATAACACATTTCCACAGAACAATTAATAATAACTAAAACTTTCAAATATACATCATAAGTGTATAGATACTATAAAGTTCTGGAGAAAGTATTTCATATTATCAGTATGTATGCATGAACACTAATATATTTATAATACTCTGCATGAGAATGAGATGCTCTATGCAGCTATTCAAAGCTTCAACTGTTCTTCAAATACAGCAAGCCTTAGAGTTGTTCTGAATATTCAGCTCAAAAATTACATTCTATTGAAAAAGTCTTATTTATTGAAAGTAAATTAATGTGATTAGTAACATTATTAATTAAGTAATCTCCAAAAAGGACTGCACTCAGCATTTCTCTATAGATTTGAATTTCATCACATCAGTAATTATAGTGGGAACAAATTAGGAATTTAGTTTATGTAGTTAAAGACATGATCAGGACAAAAGCAGAAGTCATTTTTTGCACTGCATACATAGTATACACAGGCTTCAGGGGAAAGCCTTTAAATCACATTTCCACTATTTAAAAAGAAGAAAAAGAAAAAAAAAATACATGAAAAGGCTACTTCCAGAAGAATCTGAGAAACTTTTTCCCTCATTTCTCAAAGCTAAGGAACAGGATGATTACCAGTAAACCAACTGCTAAAATTAATTTTCCAATTTCAACATAAATTTTTTAAGTCCTTCTAAAGTAATGCATAAATTTAGTTTCTCAAAGCTTTATGAAATCATGCCAGTGCCAATTTTAGCGGTGTGTGTTGGTAATAAATTTGCCCCAATGCATCTCCCAGAACCACAACTAAAGACTCACTTAAAGGATCTAGCATATGATTCTGCAGCTTTCAAAATTCTTGTCGGCAACACGATGCTGTACTGTTACCGATTACTTCAATTTAAAAAGGTTTTTGATTTCTCCTCTTTTTAAACTAAGCTAGCTAGACTGTGTAAGAGTCTAGAGGGACTATAAGAGAGAGCAGTTCAAAACTGATGATCTAAATTCCAGCTTCAAAAAGTAGATCAAGAGAGGTCACAGCTCTATGGGATTGAACTTAATACTTTACTTTCAATTAATGACTACTGGGGGGGGGGGGGCTCATTTTAACATTTATGCAGTCCTTTCATTTCAGTAGTTTTGAGACAATGCAAAATTAATGTTACGTAACACTGACAGTAGAAGTAAGTAATTTTGCCAATTTCAGGCCCCCTGGTTTTTTGTTGTTTTTTTTTTTTTTAATTTGTCAAAGTGTCTAATCTCACAAAGACAATCATTCAACTTTAAAACATGAACAAATCTGTTCACAAGATCAGGGCCTTGGTTATTTTCCTCCTCTTCCCCCCGCCTGCCTAATCTATAGCACTTTCAGTTATTCTATGACTAATATCACTTTTCTGTATTGTTTATAGAGTAACTATACCTTCACACAAAAATGCAAACAAAGCTTCCAATAATATTAAAGTAATGGGAAAATTCAGTGCTAAAGGAACAACAATATGGGACTGGGAACAAAAATTTAGTAGATCACAAGTTATACCTATTTCTATCTTTGACACTGTGCTATGTAATCCCTTCCATAAACTGAAAAAAGTTGTATAATTCGTATTATTGAAGTTGCTGTCAAATCAGTCCAACACTAAGGATTCAAATAGTTTAAATTATCTCTCAGATTCTGATGTCATAAACAGTGAGCTTCACTCAGGTTATAACTACAGCTTCCTTCAAGTAGCATGAAATTCAAGACGGGTGTGTGATAGCAAGATTGGACCCTGAATCATAATTACACTATCAAATAACTTGCTTCTTTCTAAAAAATTACTTTTTTAATTGACAATTTGGCGACACTCAGAAGCTTTAAAAACCAAAACCAACCAACCAAAAATCTTATTATATTTCTATTGAACTATTTTCCCAATTTTCATCTACCTATGAGATAAATGCCTCTAAAGTAGTCTCTTGTGTATTTTTGCTTGCCTTTCAGTAGAAATATTTTCATTGAGCAGGTTTCTATTATAATACTGCCAGTACTGCAATCTCAGACTGTGCACAAGCTCTAAGCAAAATGATGCATTTGGCACAAAGCAAGGTTGATTTAGTGTGTTGGCATTAATTACCCATTTTGATTAACACTCTTATGAGTGCTTCATGCTTTAGTGTTAAATATTATGTACATGATTAATCCAGCAAGAGGCCTAGCTTATTTTGTATAAATTTATCCAAATATGTTTCTCATTATAAACATGAAATAATATACTACAGTGAAAATACTGAAAAGCTGAGTAGTGGGGAAACAAAGAACAATAGCTGTATTCTAGCAAAAATTTTAGCATGTATTGCTACATCTTATTAGCTTAAAAAATAACAACTTTTAGATTTCCTACACTGTTTAAAGCCATATAGCATGTTCCTTTTAAAACACAGATTCAGATTTGGAAAACTGTCTTAGGTTACAATTTCACATCAATCTCTGTTCTAACATAATTGTTAAAGCCAGACCATGGATGCTTTTGTTGCCCAGGTCAACTGCTGCACAGTTGTATTACAATGAAAGGCAGATTCACCTCTTGCATACTGTGGACACAACAATGATTTTTTTCTCCCCAGTGTACACCATATATAAACAATGTAAGTTTCCCGTACCTCAGAGTGTATTAATGTGGTTAAATTAAAAAAAAAAAAAAAAAAAAAACAAAAAAAAAAAAAAAAAAAAACAACCAAACAAAAAAAACCAACAAAACAAACAAAAAACAAAAAAAACAAACAAACAAAAAAAAACTAAACAAAACTAAACAACCAATCAACCAACAAGAAAAGTAAGTCATCACAGTAGCTTTAATTTCCTTTAATTGAACCTTTAATTGAGAATAATAAAGGTGGCAGCTCAGCATGTACTGTAGATTATTATGGAACTGCTGTAAAGGACAACTTCATCACAGCTGCTGTTTAGTTTTCCAGCAAAGATGAAACCCTGAAAACACCAAAGTCAATAAAAAAATTTCCAGCAGCTTCAACAGAAGTTGTGTTTGGCTTAAATACATTACAGCATATGTTCAAGTGTCTCTTATCACTAAAAGAGACCTATGTAAACTACTCCTTTTAAAGTAACACATATAATTCATGCTACTGGTGGTATTATGGCAATTAGGTTTAGAGTAATTTTACAAACAAAATCTGTGTTAGCTCTAAGTTTTAATTATATCTACTTTTCCTCAGTTGGGACTAATTTAATTAACAGGGCTACTACCCTAAATTACATGTCCGATATTTTTTCTTCTATTGAAAATTAGTAATAGCAGAAAGAGCAAAGAAGGATAGAAAGTATTTATATCACATGAATGAGTAGAATGCTTCACACCTGGAAGATTTTAATTCCTAATTTCTCATGCTATACACTTCATTCCAGATATGAGTTCTGGTATCTTTACACAGCAGACACCACACAAAAAGGGAATGCCAATAGAACATATCCCTTGGTCATGTCTTAGGCATATAATTAGCTATAGTCACTAAGAAAACCCACTGTTGTACTTGAAGGCCTGGCAATTCACACTTCAGCCTACTGCATGTAAATCTGATAGCGTATGAGCTGGACAAAGTGAACATTCAATTGTTAGCTGCTCGTCTTCTCCACCAAATCACCTTACAACCATTAAAATCAGTACCATTCTTTACCTGTTCCTGTTGCCAGAAGAGGACCCCATTTACAGTACACCACAATATATCGAGGCCTCTAGGGGTGGTTATTCACATCCCACCTTTTTAGATATCTCTCTCTCTCTCTCTCTCTTCATTCACCTCTGTTTTATACCTCTGTTAACCCATTTAGATCTCCAGAATCCAAGTCAGAAAATTTAGAGCTTTGCTCTAGCACACAGAAATACCAGGAACTTCAACACACCATCAGTCTTGGCTTGTCGGATGAAATGAGTGAGAATTGGAAGATGGGGTTTAGACATAGTGTTGGATTTTCTGTTAAATGCTGTAAGAATTTCTATGACTATTTTAATATTACTGAAAACACATCTGAGGAATATGCTGCCATTATGTTACAAAAGCTGTTGCACTGTAAAAGAGGTATAGCATAAAAGATTCCATGCAACACAGTAATGAGTTATTTTCTTTAGCCCTGAAGTATACACAAAGACTACATTTCTGACAGCCATCAGCACTCTAACCAGACTGGCATCTGGGTTGCAATACAATACTGCATGCAAGAAGCATCAGACATCTCAGAATCATGACCCTGAGGTGTCCAGATGATGACTTAAAATCTCAACAGGTGGATCAGAAATCCATAGAGCTGGACAGGAACAACAACAAAAAAAATTAAAAAATAATCTTTGCATGGGCAAATCTCTAATTAGGCAGACCAGTCAATCTGAGGAAGCTATCATTTCGGTGGTATGAAGGGAAATTTCCTTGTAAGAATTTAGTCCATTTACTTAGCTACACATCTTTAAGCTGTGATATACCTTTCAATATGCACTACTTTGTGAATTATTAGTATAACTACAGAAAAAAACCCATCCAGAAGTAGTTTAAATAAATGTTGTTTATACTTACTTTGGCAATATTTTTAACTGGTTTTCTCTAAGTTCCAATATCTGGAGTTTAGTTAATCTGTAACAGAAAGACATAACAAATTATCAGAACTTCATGCCAGAAGCAATCTCTGAAATTCTTTATATTGCTTACTAAAAATATATATATATATTTAATTTTACAATTCAGTAAGAATACAAATTTGTTTTGTACAAAATCTGCATGTTATTTTAAAATAATTTATTCAATGGGGTTTGCTTTTGGTAAAGCAGAAAGCAAACTTGATCTTACCTGCTTTTCTGCACCTGTTTGAACACATTTGGTTTTCTTCATCCCAAAGATTTTAAAGCACTTAATTGGATTAATTATGTATACCCATTATCATCACATACAGAAGCACACAGGAATAAAAAAAGGTAGGATCCATTGGCACAAGCTAAGATGCCAAATTTCTAACACTGGCGATGTATCAAACCATTTCATATAAAAAGCTTCATCAGAGGAATACCTATGGTCTGCCACATGGTAAAAACAACCTTTGAATTCATCTTGGATTTCCTTCCATATTCTCTTTCTA
Organism: Megaceryle torquata; assembly: GCA_024611175.1. Lineage (NCBI taxonomy): Eukaryota > Metazoa > Chordata > Aves > Coraciiformes > Cerylidae > Megaceryle > Megaceryle torquata. Next base: position 17,528 of record JANIJG010002302.1, on the reverse strand, counting down.
GTCAGCTTCTTAATAAATTTTTATATTCCTGTTAGGCAGTTTGACCTTTCTTTTCTCTAAATCCTTGGTTGCAAGAGAAATAACCTCTCAATGACAAACTCAACTGCTTGGCCAAGATAACTTCAAAGAATGCTGACATTCAAGCAATGTACCATGGAAGTAATGTGTCAGTGGAATTTTTTGCATCAGGACAGCAGTGACAAGACTATCTCTTTGTTTTAGCAGAAACTGCGTTTGGTTTAAATACAGGCAGGATTGTAAAGACCCACTAACAGCCCTTGTACAACAGAAAATAGGGCATTAATTTCTCTGACTCAAAAAATATCTTAATGAACAGACCACTCTTTCCTGAGCTGCTCAGCTAAGTAAGTTGTAAGGACAGAAAAACTTAAGAACTATACTTACAAGTAAAAATAAACAGTATTTATTTTTCCTCTAGACATTTGCTTATTTCTAGTTGAGTTTTAAAGTAGCAATCTGCCATGCCTATGAATAACCTAAGAATATAAGTCACCTTGAAACAGAGCAGAGGTCAATATAGCCCACCATTGCAAAAAGTATTTGCCATCTGGTAGCAACTGCTGGAAGGGGAAACTCCTCCTTACAACTTCTCAAAGGAAAACCAACACTCCCAACTCTGCTAAATGAACAACCTAAAAATCCAGTTCATGGTAATATCACTGATGTCAATCTAGGACATAACTGGAAAGGACTTCCTAGCCTTCTTACCTTACCTACGTCCTAAGATACCAATCTGTTACAAACCAGAACTTGTTTAAGCACTAATAGATCTGAATGGTCATTTTGGGCTTGGAATTATGAACAGTAGGCTTCCGTTCATGTTTTGCTTTGATGACAGGGAAAAGAGCTATACAGTTTGTAGTTTTTGTTTATAACATGTATATGCAGTCAGATTTCTCAGATGAATGCAATAGCATCAAACCTCCATTCATGTGCTAAACTATCCATATGCACACCTACACTTTGTTGACTTAAGACAGAATTAACTGTACTATACTTCTAATAATCTAGTTAATTGAATTTAAAGACTGCCTATGGTGATAGAAATGTTCATAGCTTTGTGACCTTGTTTCATACTCTACTCTTTCTTCAGCTAACCCTAACAAACTATCAAATTTCTTATGTGCAGGCCTACACAGAGGCTACTAGAGAAACATTTTCAACCTCTTCTAGCTGGGAGATACAGGCTGTGACAAAACCAGTATTCCTTGCTGTAACTGATGAGAAATAATGGACTGAAACAGTTGTCACTTCTTCCATTATGACTGGAAGAGTTAATTCAAGTTTAATAAAATAACAGTCAGCCTAGCTACTCTTCAAATTGCTAGCATAAACACCCACACCAGGTCTGAACTGCTACAATGGAACTGAAAAACTGGTGTTTATTCTGTAAAAGAAATACAGGCAGAAAACTACTCCACCTATACTAAAAGAAAGACAGAAGTCACACTGGCAGAATATATACTTCCTGTGACAATCTATCAGAAAGATTTGTCATACTTATATGGAGTACTCATATTTCATGTCTCAAACTGAAAAACCTGTAGTCACAGAAATATTTACATGTTACATAAACACAAAGCTGTAATAGGGTACTATTCAGCTTAAGTATACCTGATGTAACAGTCTGAACAAGATTATTGTTGCAGTATTGTTACTTAATGTAACCAACTTAGCCTGCTTTTAAAATGTAATTCAACTTTTAAATAAAATAAAATCTCTACCTGAACACCTTGCCAGGATAAGTCCAGCATTCTTCCTAAACCTGATTTCCTTAGCTATACAATCTATAAAAAAATGTAATAATATATGGCAGATATACTTAGAAACTTGATGTTCAAAAACGGGCATTCCTTAGAAATACAAAAGTATTTCATAGAGAGATGTTCTTTATTTTTGACCTCCTTTGCAATTTTGATCATGCAGACTATTTTTTTTTAAGTAGGTTTAGCTAAAATATAAAAGCAAGAGGACTGAAATACATGCACGCTATAGCAGGTTTCATTTGAGAAAGTTTCAGCAAAATTGTGTATATGCAACTAAATTAAGTCCCCAGTTTGATTACCACTGTACATTTTATGTAAAAACTTACGTGAAAGTAAATACTACTAGAAATATCTACTACTGCAAATGCTACTGTTAAACTGTTGAGAAAGAAGATGAAAAGTAAATTAATTGGAACACCTCAGTAGGAAGTCTCTGGAAGCAATACCCCATTATAGGCATCATTCTCAGATCTTTTAGAATGACACTAAAGATCAACTCCCTACTTATCTTAAACACCCATCAGTAAGTAATGTTTCCCTTTTAAAGTCCTGGCTAAAAAAAATTAGCATGCTGAGAGCTTCAAGTGTAGGATGTTCTGCTTATATATTTGTATATTTAGATGTAAATATACATGATGTAAAATACATGTAAAATACAACAGATATGGTTTCTTTTTTGTGCAAGCAATTCTCATATTTCTGTGCACTGGCATAAAGGCTAACTCTGGGATCCATGCCAATACTAATGCATTTAAATTAGAATTTCAGAGTGGAGGGAAAAAAACCACTTTATCACCTCAGAATTCCAAAGGAACTGGCCCATTTAATCAAAAGTCTAGTAATTTTTGTTAAGAGTAACAGGCTGCCTGGTACAACATCACTGAAGTATGGCAAGTATGTAACAGTCCAAGAAAGTGAAAATAGATTGGATCATCTTGATCTCAATAGTATGTGAAGCTTTAGCACAGATTTTGAAGGTGAGAATAAAGCATGGAGGTAAATGTAGTAAAATGGTGCATGGATATACTAAAAGTAGTTTGCATTATGCCAAGTTTTCTTTACTAAGCATAAGGCTGAATATTACTGACAGAGATTCTGAAAGACCCATTTTGGGACTAGCCTGTTCAGTACTTCTTAACAGCAATCTTAAAAGATAGAATTATAGAAATGTCTGGGTTGGAAGGCACCTCTAGAGGTCATGTAATCAAACCTCCCTGCTGAGAGCAGGGACATCTTCACCTAGAACAGGTTGCTCAGAGTCTCGTCAAGTCTCACCCTGAATGTCTCCAGGGATGGGGCCTCAACCACCTCCCTGGGCAAGCTGTTCCAGTGCTCCACCACTCTCGTGGTAAAGAACTTTTTCCTTACATCCAATCTAAATCCACTCTTTTCTAACTTAAAACCACTGCCCCATATCCTTTCACTCCAGGCCTTTGTAAACAGGCCCTCTCCAGTCTTTTTGTAAGCTCCCTTCAGGTCCTGGAAGGTCACTATTAGGTCTCCCTGGAGCCTTCTCTTCTCCAGGCTGAACAATCCCAGTTCCCTCAGCCTGTCCTCATAGGAGAGGTGTTCCAGCCCCCTGATCATCATGTGTCCATCAGGTCCATGTCCTTCCTGTTTTGAGGGCTCCAGAGCTGGACGCAGTATTCCAGGTGAGGTCTCACCAGAGCAGAGTAGAGCGGTAGAATCCCCTCTCTCGATCTGCTGGCCACACTTCTTTTGACACAGCCCAGGATGTGATTGGCTTTCTGGGCTG
>JANIJG010002302.1:0-13885 GCA_024611175.1 Megaceryle torquata | reverse complement strand
TGAGGGACACCACTTGTCACTGCTCTCCATCTGGACTTTGAGCCATTGACCACTACCCTCTGGATGAGGCCATCCAGACAATTCCTTATCCACTGAACAGTCCACCCATCAAATCTGTATCTTTCCAACTTGGTGAGTAGGATGTTGTGGGGGACTGTGTCAAAGGCCTTGCAGAAGACCAGATAGGTCAAGTCCATAGGTCATCCCTTGTCCACTGATGCAGTCACTCCGTTGTAGAAAGCCACTAGGTTTGTCAGGCAGGATCATTCTACCTGATCATCCCCATGTTCTACTGTGAGTACAAGCTCACTGATAGCTCTTGCATCTTCCCCATCACATGGCTTATTGTCTCCTACTTCCCTTGAAATAGCAGTGGAGCTGCCATACTGCCCCAAAAACATCCCAGGCTTGTTTCCAGAGAGCCTGTTTTTTCCCCTTTCGAATCCAGTTTAAAGCTTGGTCAATGAGCCCAGCCAATTCTTGTGATAACATTCTTCTCCCCCTTTGAGAGAGATGCACCTCATCTGCCACAGCAGGCCTGGCTTCAAGTAAATTGACCCATGGTCAAAAAACCCAATGTCCTGCTGGTAGCACGAGGTACGAAGCCATGAATTGATCTGGTAATTGATAGGAAAAAAAGTTTAAGGTGGTTAATGCCACAAAAGACAGTCAAAGGTGATATAGTGAATTATCAGGACACGGTAGGAAAAAAATCCTGTACAACCTTAAGAACTGAAAAAAAAAAAAAAAAAAAACCAAAACCAGAAACGGGACAAAATGCTGCTCATGATTTCCTTGTAGAGTTATCGGCCATTTCTAACTGATCTGTTCAATGCATTAGTTCATCATGTAGGAAATGACAATAGGCATCTGCAAAAGGGGCTAGTGGAACACTAGAGCATAACCAGAGATGTTTCCAAGAGAAGCAAGAAGATAATCATGACATTGCACAAGCCATTAAGATATCTCAATTTTAAATTCTAAATATAGCTATATACGCCATCATCCTCTGTCAAAAAGAAGATTAATTAAAACTGAAACTCATTCCAAGATACATTAATATAATTAGGCACAAAGGAAAACATGCCATAACAGAGGGAAACAGACCTTTGTTAGACTAAACAAAATGAAAGTGGGATATAAGGATATAAGAATACTATAAAAACTGCAGGTGAGAGAATGGGGGACAACACTCATGAAAAATGGCAGCAATTAAACTGTGAACAAATTAATGTGAACAGTCAGGGAAAAAACAATGGAGGAAAACAGGTTTCTAACCTGACAGCTGGAACAGAGACCCTGACATGAGAAGCAGAAAACCCTTGCTAGCTTGAACATAGCATTGGCTTCGGTTTTGAGGCATTACTGCCTATAATTGCCAGTATGAGCAGGAAACAGAATTCAGCTACTTCACTGTTCCCAAGCAATGAAAAGTAATAGCTGTAAGGCCATATAAAACCAGTTAATGCACCAAACTTGGAGTAACTGATGGCTTATCCTTTATGGGAATAACCAACAATGCTTTAAATATCCCAAAAGCTTTTACCAGACCTTTTGTTTTGTTTTGTTTTAAAAAGTATTCCCATATTCTGAAGTACAAGTGAAAAGATTGTATGCACTAGCAAGAGTTTATATCTGGTAGTAAAGCTGTGTGTTGGCAGAGCAGTCTGACAACTTACAGAAGTATTCAATGTTAAAGGGGTCTGAACCTTACTTTAAAATGACATTTTAGCATTTAATTGTTTTCTAAATTATTTGACCTACACATTATCCTGTTAAATAAATTAATTATTTGTTAGTGGAGTGTATAACAGATCTGGTGCTTTTAATCGTTCATCAGTGAATGACTAATAACTGGACAGAGAAGAACAGGCCAACAACTCTTATCACAACTGACAGACTAATGGTCACTAACGGACTGCACCTGTCCTCATCTCTAGTTGTACATCTCCTAATATGCTAAACTACTGCATGACTATTTGAGGTCTTTCTAACCTCTTGTAAACTGTCTTGACCCAACTATAACCACAGAGCCTAAGACAATTGCTTTCACACAGCAATATGACTGGGTAACTAACAGCCATATTTCCCAAGAGACAGGTTTGGTGTACAAGGGATGTGGAAGGAGAGCGAGAATCCAAGAAAAGAGAGCATAAAATAAGAGTGAAGAGAGGAAAAAGGCAAAAATGGCTAAAACCATGCTAAGAACAAGATGAACTATGCTCATCTAGGAGTCTTCTTTTTAACAGTATTATCCTTTCACTTTTGCTCCCAGTATTTAATACATTTTAAAGAGGTACTGTTTTAGTACTGGTCCCGTATTTAAGCTATTCATGGAACTTGCTTAGTCAGCACTTCATAAACATATTAAGTTTTTCAGAAAGATTCCTAACAACAAGGCACTTGAGATGTGCATGAAGAAACCTCTACACCCAGGAGAGGACAAGTGAATCTGCAGATGTCATTATTTGCTTCATTCCAGTTACCAAATGAAAAACAACCCATATTTCAGAAACACTAATCTCCCCTATTTACCAGACTTCTGTTCTAAAAGAAACAAGTATGTAAATGAGTGCTAATTCTTGGGTCCTCATAAGCATTCTCTCTGTCCTTCAAAAGACCAATTGAAAACAGTGATAAAGTTTTGGAGGGGTTTTTTTGTACCTAGTATGTGACATGAACAGATTGGTAATATATACTTCTTCCTCCATTCACACCTCGAGAAGCAACAGAAACTGCTGTGTGTAAATTTGAAACTAAACATAAATACTACACTCCACATTCAACTTACCTGCCAAAATTGGCTGGCAAAAACTCAAGAAAAGCATCATTCAGGTACAGCTGCGTTAGGTTTAACAGTTGGGAAAATCCATCTGGAAGCCTATATAGAAATAAAACAACATAGTGCCTTTGTTTCAATTATATTTGGGGCATTAGGTCATATTTTCTTAAGCAAAAGCATAGTATCAAAATCCTACATATTCATAACTTTAAAATTAAGATGGCACCAGAATTTCTACAAAATTGTTAGCTGTTCTTTGTAAGATTAGTTTCAAAACTCTTCTTACATATTGGCGACAGTATCTAAGGGTAATAAAATCTACACACAACACATGCAGTCTTGCTATGTATTTCTGATCTTGTGACACCTAATAGGGAGAAAACAATCATTAGAGGCAATAAGATAAATTAAAATCTACTCAATGCCTTTTTTTTCCCCAGAGCAGTTATGTTGTGCAGTTTGTGTATCTCAGTGCTGCTTCTGACAAATTAATTTTGTCAGTACAGAAGGTGACAGGGAAATCTGCTCCTATAAGCTAAGTTTGCAAAACCATGGTACAGACTTTAGAGTAAAATTAGTCATTGTTATTAAAAGAATAAATTTGGGTTATTTCTCTACGTTCACAGAGAAGTAGTGGACAACCTAAGAAAGCCACATGTTATAATGCAGAATTGTCCACATAGGCTGTTAACTGGAGCAAAGTACTTTAATGCCATAGCTATACTGCATCACAGTGCAATAGCATCAATGAAGATACTGGACTGGTGCATGTCTGGAACAAGTTTGAGATTCATCAGTGTTTGCACAAAACAGAAAATATCCACTCAAAAATTACAAACTTACTTTGAAATCGGATTTACGCTGGCCTCAACAACTGTCAAGACTTTACAATTTTTTATATTTTCTGGAAACTCCTGTATGCCTGCAAGATACAGAGAGGGGTAGGGAAATAGTCTTAAATTATTCAAGTCCCTCAAGAGCACAAAAGTGATGCACACAAAATCACTGGCTATAAACACTTCAATTCATTGAGCAGCTAGTGCCATGGTTCTCTGATATTCCATTTCAGATAGAGTTTTCATTAAAGAAATACTCTTATTCAATACCAATTCTTTTACTACCCTATTCCTAAAGCATTTCATATTTTAGCTTAGCAGACAGCTCACCAAGCAGTGTTATAAAGCCACAGTACACTAACAATTCCCACTGCTCATTAACAAACATTAAAGTACTTGGACTTAAGATCAGGTCCTCAGTCCCAATTTTTTTTATTTTTTTCCTAAGAGAAAGTATTCATATATGTAGTGGAACAAAGTATCCAATAGGATCCATTTGTTAAATGCACAGCTTGTATGACATTCAGATGAAATGGTAAGGCTTCAAATCTTAAAAGTTTGTTTACAATATTCATGGTTCTGAACAGATATTCCAAAATGTGACATATGCCTGCTGTTAGCTTCAGATTATTTGTAGAGAAGAAAAAAACACTGCAGACACTTATGCAGAAAAGGATAACAACTCTTATATCTGAAAGTTAAAGCAATAAGGAACTTCCTATTTTTTCAAGGTTATCTCCAGAAAGATCAGAGTGAATTTGCAACCCTCACATCTGCCAAATTTGTATTTTTCAGAAACTGACAATACAAGCCTTGAAAACAGAACACAGGCATTCACCACATCAGTAGGAAATCAGTACTGAACCATTTTACTGCCCAAGATTTTCACCTCAAGCTTCTCCTAACAACAAGTCATACTGTAATCCTTCCATATGGATTAAGAATACTGTATTTTTTCAAGAAAAACCCATACACTAGTAAAATAAAGTTAGTTTAATGCAAGTGTTTTTGTCTTTCAGTTAGTGTAATTGTGTCTGTTTCTAGAGTGCTTTATGAGGTATGTGGAGAGGGCAGTTTGCAGCCAGGAAACAAGACCACTAAAAGGGAATTGTACACTGTGGATGCTTGCATTGAGGCTACTGAGTGTGAAATTCCATACTACTCCAAGGGGAATTAATTTTCTAATAGTCCAGCTGCAGAGAAGACAAGGGCAATGTGTCTTCTCATTGAGATTGCCAAGTGGGACTTGGTTGTGTCTTGTCTTCGCAAGTGATTTGGACTAAAATAGTTTAAAATGGCTCGTTCAGTTGCCAGAGTTGGCAAGTGTCTGAAGGTCAGTGCCCACAGATGGGCCACAGCAAAAAAACATTGGTGCGTCTTTTTCCATTTATAAGAATCTCAGAAAGGTGTCAGGAGGATCAAATTCCATTTGCACACTGAGTTTAAGATACAAAGAACTCTACAAACTCAGTGCTGAGGGGTGTCCAGGGAAGAGCAACAAAGCTGGTGTAGGGTCTAGAGAACAAGTCTTACGAGGAGAGGCTGAAGGAATTGAGGTTGTTTATCTTGGAGAAAAGGAGGCTAAGGGGAGACCTTATCACTCTTGACAGGTACCTGAAAGGAGGTTGGAAGGAGGTGGGGGTGGATTTCTTCTCCCAGGTAACAAGTGATATAATAAGAAATGACCTCAAGTTGCACCAGGGGACATTTAGGTTGGTTATTAGGAAGAAATTCTTTACCAAAAGGGTTATAAATCCCTGGAACAGGCTGCCCAGGGAAGTGGTCACGTCCCCATGCCAGGAGATACTCAAAAGATGAGTAGATGAGGTGGTGCTGAAGGATATGGTTTAGTGGTGTACTTGGCAGTAGTGGGTTAACAGTTGGACTTGATAATTTTAACAGTCTCTTCCAACTAAAGTGATTCTTGTGTATATTCTGAGAATATCAAAGCTGAAAAATCATCAACAGCAAATCATCAACTGCTAAGTAAGGTTTTTACTTACATAATAAATTACATAATTTCTGATGCTAGCTTAGACTTTGGTTCTTTGTTTGTGCAGTAGCAAGATGGACCTGGTAGATTAGGATTTAAGAGATGACAATACCATCAGGCAACACCTGACAGGAAAAGTATTCACAAAACACATACATTCACACTGAGTCGGTGATGTTAAGTGGTAATGTCACCATGATGACTTTTCTATACATTCAACTTCAGCAGAAACACCATTTCTGTAGAAGTAGACTTTTATGTCTTTCTTGACAGGAACTTGTTTGTCATACTAAATGGTTGAAACTATGACTTTCAACTCATAGCAGGTGTTCTTTATAGTTGAAAGGTAAGAAAAGCACACTAAGCCACTCTGTTAATCCAAGTGTTTAAAAACCTCTAAGTATCATGAATCCTCTTGGGAAACTGTTTGTTAAAATCAAGAATTATACAGAAGCAGAGGAGACGAGGAGGAACTGAACCATCAAATGTAACATAGACCAAGATTTCTGACACTTCTGGTTCACTGCCTTGCATGTTCATGTATATGCACACGTGTAAATAAAAAATATAGCTTTATATATATGGTGTCACCATGTGAAGTTTACTGGGTCTGTGAGTGAAGTTGAAGCATAATACAACAGGGGATACTGACTCAATTAACTTTATTACTCTCACAGTTCAAAATCAAAACTGAAAAGGTAATACTAATAAAGTAATGAAACTTCCTTTTGGGAAATCAGCAGTCCAAACATTTAAAGGAAGATTAGAAAAATACTGTAGAAATACCAGAGACATACCATACCTATTGCTGTCATATAATTTTTGTATTAAGAGAATCCCATTTCCAAGAAATGTAAACATAAGCGTTTCCCTTCCACTTGTAGCAAGAAGCCTCTTTCATTAAATGGTAACACCGAGATGAGTATTTCCATACAGATGGAAAGCATCTAACATGACACAGTATCCCGAGTAATGGCTAATGAACAAAAAACTATCACATAAGACACTTGTATAGTAGGAGCAATGGATGATTTATATGAAGTGGTCGCTTATTGTCTAAAAAGTACACCAAGACCTCTTTATTGCTGATAACTTTACCTTAAAATAAGTGTCTACATTGCCCAGAGTAAACCACTGCTAAGCTCCTCCTTGGAGGCAGAGTTGTGTTTCATACCCACTCTCTGCCATTAGCTTTGCTGTTTGAGCTACACAGAGAGATTCTCTAAGCTTAGTTTTTCTGAAAGATGGTCACACTACTGGCCTTGGCTTGGTCCTTGGATGAACTATTGCTCTGGTCCAACATGTTAAACCTCATGTTTTTAATACTAATGCTAGCTTCCACTGCCTGTGTCAAGAATTCACTGAAGTACAGAAGACTTAAATCTGGGATAACTATCTAGAAAAGAAAACATCGCACATCTGCTATAGAGGAGAATGTCTATGTAAACTCACCCTTCAGAGAATAGTCAAAATATTAGCTATCCAAATACAGACATATTAAATCAGCATGCTTTTGTACATCATCAGAAGACTCTGCAGTAGTCTCCTGTCTGACTATGCCTTAGGCAAGAGGCATCAACAGTTTTGACAACAGATTAACAACAGAAATTCAACTGATGAGAAAGCTAACAATTAAGGAGCCAATGAATTTTATTTTGCTGCTTCTTAAGAGACAGGATTTTCGTGGTACACGCCATCTTTACCAACCACACTCAACACTTCAGTATGGACAAATGGCAGCCACCATTCAAAAGAGCTGTAAATTGGGAATTATGGCATGAAGTATACTCAATGTTTGTAGTCCACATGCAGGAGACGGACAAAAAAATTAAGAGACTACTCCTCTCTACTATATGATAGGAAATTGCCTTTACTGACTACACAACCACCTTCAGACTCACTCTTCCTCAGCTATATTCCTCCTGCGTGCTAGGAACACTCATTACTCTTGGGATTAGTACTCTTTCAGTTCTCCCACCAAGAAAGCAAATTCAAAAAGCAAGTGAGAGAGTAAGAAAGCAGAAAGACAAGAGAAAAAAAAGATATGACAGAAGGACAAATGGCTGTAAAGACAACTTTCCAAGAGGATCTGTTCCTTGTTTCTCTTTTTTCCATCCATTCTTACTGTCGTGAATCTTTTCTCCATTAAGGAAGCTCAGCAAATCTCAAGGGTCTCCATGACCACCTTTCCATATTCCATTTGTAACATGTGCTAATTAATTCATTTGATAACTGCCCCCATTATCCATGAGCACCTGATGAAATGAGCACTGCAAATTGAGATCCACGTTGCTTTCTAAATCTCATTTTTCATTCATTTTTTTCCCCCCACTGTTTCCTTTATATACTGATACTCAAAAATTATAAAAGACAGTGGAACAGATGAACTGGGGGTTATCTAGTCTGTTGCAATCTTATCCCACTTTCCTTGAAAAGCACCATATGGACAGTTCTTCATCCTGTTGTTTCCTGCCTTACACAACATTAACTTTAATTTATTTCAATGTTGTAGCCTATTTACAGGTCTTGCTTACTGTTTTTGGAAAAAAATACAAACATCAAGTTTCTTGATTATGACCACTTGCAGAGCACAACAACAGAAAATAGGATTTGCCGGTAATCTTTAATTCTAACCATTGGATCTTAACTGAACTGAGAGCTAAGTTCTTTTTGTAGAGTAGTTTCCCACAGAAGTGAGATGTACATGATAGGTTTTAGGATTTACTTGTCTGTTCCTTCCTCCCCGTTTTCCAAAATTTCAGGTACTTTTAACTCACTGGCCAGTTTCTACCATAAACAAGAAACAAGAATTAAAATACCAACAAAGGGCAGGGAGAGAGAAGTTCAAGGAGCAGTGGAAGGTTAAGGAAAATGTGGCAGCAAGTTAAGGAAGAGGAACCTAAAAATCTTGCCTGAATTATGCCAAAAGCAGAAAGCATTCATCATTCAGAACTCTACTTGGCAAAAACTCACCAATTAATCAGCCATAAGTGATGCTTAATCACAAGCCCAGATCAACTGTGGCACATACCCAAAGGTCATATGAGGATTTTGAGTCAGTGGCCACAAATTTGAAGGTAATCAATCTCAGTTCTAGATCACATAACATGGCTGATTTATGGAATTTTGCCTGATCTCTAACTTCCCAGAGAGCACTGATTCTTTTGTCACAGCTTGTTAAAGGAATTGTGCACAAATGTCCCTCTATTTAGATTGGATTAACTGCAATTATAACTGGGGTCCCACTCACCATCTAGAGTTATGCTTATCTCTTCCCCTACATAGCATAATCCTTTCTATCACGAGGGTCAGCATGACTCGCAGTGCAGGAGAGAAAACTGGGATGACTTCCTCTTTCCATCAGGTAAGATTTTTTTCATTCACAAATGATGGCAATTCTGGATTTACAGAATTGTAAATTCTGGCAGAATCCTTCACTGCAATAGATCCCAGAGCTGACAACCCAGTATACTACTGTTTGAGCTGTACCACAGATGAGGGCTTGCTCTGCTGTTCATACTCCAGTCATGTAGTCATACTTTTCTTCCCAGTCCTAGCAAGAACTAGTATGCTCAGACTTCACTTATTGACTGCTATGTAGTGACAATGCCTCCAAATCAAGTTCCAGCTCTTCTCACACAGAAATATTTTAAACAGTCTTTCCCAAAAAAAGAAAATGAAGCGAGAGGAAGCAGAAAAGAAGAAAGAAAAAACTGTTTAAAATTTGTTTTGAGATCAGTTGTGAAATTCAAAGTTTTTAATCTGAAAGATAAAAACATGCCAATTCTGTGAGGTTCATACAGTAAAGAATCCTATTTTATATAGTATGTTAGCCTCCTGAGCTGTTCAAATGGATTAATGCTTCCTCAACACTTTCCCCAACAATGATAATGTGCGCTGCTGTCCTGTATGAGTTAGAACAGGACTAATCTGTCAAGTGATTTTACTTTCCAGCTCAGTTCTCCTAACTGACTGCACTGTCTGAAGTCAGCAGCCTGTTTTCACAGGCAGTGTCTGCTGCTGGCAGTGAGAACACCCCACGTTCAGAGTTACTACCAAGGATTGGTGTGCAGACCAAGGCCACTGCTGGATCTTGTGTACCACACTGGAGGGGTGTAGAAAATAAAAAGCCATACCTGCAGGGAGGAGCGAACAGGACAGGTGACCCTAAACTGACCAACGAGGTATTCCAGCCCATAGACATCACACTCAGGGTAAAGCTGAGGGATCAGAAGGGTCAAGCTCTTTTCTTCAATGGCCAGCATCTGAGTTCCAGAATCAGGTCCTGAATCTGGTAACTGCCTGCTGCTGAGTTGAGTCTAGGACTTCCCCAGAGCCTGTCTACAGTATCAGTAGTGATGGTGATGTAATTGCCATCAGGAGGGGTGCTGGGTTTGATACTGGTTTTTATATATTTGTATATATTCCATTTTATTACTATTATTTTCATTAAAACTGTTCCAGCTTTCTTTTCTAATCACTAAGTCTCTCTCCCTTATTGCCTTTCTCTTCCCCTTTGAGGAAGGAGAGGCCTTAAAAGAGAGCATCTATTACAGGTCTAGCAGATGGCCCTGACCCTAAACCTTGACAGCTTCTCATCTATCAGATTTGATGCAGGCAGAGTAAACAAAATGGGCGTTTTCTGTAGGTATTTTTTTTAAATTCCTTTTATACACACATACTGGCACAGGTAGGATACTCCAACAAGCCCACAAAAGCCTTTCAAGCATTCATCCTCAAAGATGGAAGAACTTGAACTTTTAGAGTAAGGTATTTTTAGGCCTGCTCTCGCAGGCCTAAACGTTCCTTACACTACGTAAAGAGGGAGTGTGAGCTTCACAACAGGTTCCAAAATACCTATTCTCTCGAAAACAAACAAACAAACAACAAACAAAAAAAAATATAAAACCAGATAACCAATAATGCTGCTTCTTGAAGACATGCCTGACATTCTAATTTACATAAACCTAAACACACCAGGGCAGGATAAAATTGAAAAACATGTAACACTGGGAACGTTGTGTGCAGCAGTTTTGTTCAAAATGCTGTCTTGGACAACTACCAAGCTTCAGGTAGTTTTCAACTATGTCTAATTCACAGCTGGGGTGTTGGTGAGTCTCAGGAATAACCTGAAACTAAAGTGCAATAAGAAGATGTAAAGCCACTTCACTTTTTTGCCTCCCATCCCCACTCTGGGCTGCAAATTCAGTGTTGTCTGTCCAGTCACATTTGATTGATACATGATAACTGTTACAAAACACACTGCTTTACAAAAACAAAGGTACATTCTACCTTTACATGCAAATCAACATCTAAAAAACTACTTCTGCAAAGCCTTTTCTGTGTTACAAAAAACTTTGAGTACAGGAAGAGATTTGTATTAAATTTATTTAAGATATGTACACTCATGTTCTACATTGAAGACCTTAACTGCATTGAAATTCCATGCTGTTCACATATTTTCTTATATACGGTGATCATTTTATTCTGCAGAGACAGATCCCATTCAGTATCTTTAATAAGACAGACAATATACTGAAGAAAAAATACTATAAACTTATGAATAGGGAACTTTAAATAAAACAGTTGCCTACATTTAGCATAAATCTATAATCTTTATGTGATGACACATTAATAATCAAACTACAGACTGAAGAGTCAGCAGCAGATGAATTTTCTTTTATTTCAGTATTACTGCCATCTTGGCTTGTGTCAGAAACTGTCACCAGTAAGACTAGGGAGGTGATTTTCCCCCTGTGCTCAGCACTGGTGAGGCCACACCTTGGACGCTGTGTGCAGTTTTGGGCCCCTCACTACAAGAAGAACATTGAGATGCTGGAGCATGTCCAAAGAAGGGCAAAGCTAATGTAGGGTCCAGAGCACAAGTCTTATGAGGAGCAGCTGAAGCAACTAGTGTTGTTTAGCCTGGAGAAAAGGAGGCTCCAGGGAAATCTTATCACTCTCTAACTGCCTGAAAGGGGGTTGGAGCAAGGTGGGGATTGGTCTCTTCTCCCAAGTAACAAGTGATAGGATAAGAGGAAATGATCTCAAGTTGTGCCAGGGAGGTTTAGATTGGATATTAGAAAAAAATTCTTCACCAAAAAAGGTTGTCAGGCCTTGGAACAGTCTGCCCAGGGAAGTGGTGGAGTCACCATACCTGGAGTTATTTAAAAGACCTGTCTATGTGGTGGTGTGGATGGACATGGTTTAGATGTGTACTTGGCAGTGCTGGGTTAACAGATGGACTTGATCTTAAAAGGTCTCTTCCAACCAAAACAGTTATACAATTCTATGATTCTACATAAAATCCCTGCTCCCATCTGCCTATCCTCAGTACAAGCAGAGAACTAGGACATTTACAGCAACCCATTTCTGTATTCAGGTTCTTCCTCTCTTACTTCTCCCTGTGGAAAGTAAGACTTCAATCTGTCTCCCTATTAACTATGAATAATTCTCCGTTCCTTGAAGAAACATATTCCTAAATGCACCCAATGGGCAACATAAGACTAGACACTCTTGAGTTCTGGTTCTCCAACTTTCCAACTTCTGGCACACAGTGTATGAAAGCTAGTTTGCCTGATCAGCAGATGATTTTACAATGCTGAAGAAAACATATTCGATCTAAATTTGCATCTATTAACAATATTACTTAAAATTACTTGAAATAATTACTTTTAAAATGTCTGGGGGGTGTACATGTTTGTTAATTCTCGCGTTTATCTTGTCCATTTTTCCATGAAGATTCCTTGCAATACAGACTGACAAACTGACGTGTTTAAATTCTCTGTAGCATCACAGAGAAAGAGAACAACTTCTTAATATTTAAGAGAATACTGAAGGCACACTTATTTCCAAAACACATTTATTTTGGTCTTGCTAGTTATTTTCTAATGTTGCTATTTAATCCTCCAAAGGCCTGAATAATATAGAACTTAAAAAACAAAAATATTTTTCTTTCACCACCTGCAAGGAGGGAAAAATAGACCACCTCACCATTTCCCACTATGCTAACTAACTCCATGGGCAATCTCATGCCCATTTCCCAGGCTTCCATGGAAGCCTGATTTCCCTCACAGTCATGTCACTGAATGCTTCAGTCTTTCAAATCACTGGATTCTAGTAACCTGTAAAGCTAACTCTTCTGTCCATTTATCTACATCATCATACACTGTACATGAAAGCTTTCCCCTTCTTCAGAGGTAAAAATCCTTCACAGCAGTTCACATTGTTCTACATGCAGGCTAAGGCTGATGTCCTAGAGCCACAAGGAAATGACTGCCTCTTAAAGGTTAATAAACCCTGAAAGAGACTGATTTAGGGGTGAAGAGTGGTGCTGTAGGGATTTTTTGCTGGGCATTGTAGGCTTTTGCCCTGTACAACTATCAATAAATAAATAACTTAGCCATAGAAGATTAAAGAATTTTAGATTTTCCTTTAGCTTCATAAATAAAATGCTCATTTTTTCTATGTAGGTCTTACATTGTGTGCTGCATCTGCACCCAGCAGGACCTGGTGAAAAGGGCATCCCTCAATGCTTCCTGCAATGAAGTATGTAATTTCTGGTATAGGAACACATTTTGTTTATTGTACCATTCTTTCTAGGTATCATTTTATCTTTGGACAGCATCAAGCTTCAGGTGAAAGATTCAAAACTGAAGTGTACCTGGAAAAAAACAGTGGAATACCTCTGCTATTAAGGGTTCACAACAGCCTTCGGCACCAGGTTAAAATGCCATAAAAGGACAACTGACCTACTCAATACTAAAAAATGACAGAATTTACTTTGTATTTCCAAGACTAAAGGCAGAGCTCAAACTAACACTATTCTGTGCCTGCTGCACCTATAGAAACAGTTTGATATTTTAGCCTACATCCATGCCATGACCTCTTCAACAGCATGAATATGTTCCAAAACAAACACTTGTACAACTCCTGTATGCTCCAGAACACACAAACATTAGAAGCTTGTACTCCATAACTCAACACATGCCTCAAAACCTACATTGCTCCACACGAAGAGTAGATTTATTGACAGAGGAGGAGTCAAGACTACTAAATAAAACCCCCACCTTGTCTGGCTCAAGAAGGCTCAGTAACAGAAGGTGCTGGACACTGGGAGCATACATGGAAACACAGATGTTTCCTGGCTTTCTGTAATTCACTTAATCTCCCCTAGGCTTCTGCTTTTAACCACTGTTGGAGGCAGGACAATAGACTAGATGAATCCTCATTCTGATTATTACTAAATATACTTAAGTATATTTATACTTAAGT
>JANIJG010002299.1:318459-351295 GCA_024611175.1 Megaceryle torquata | reverse complement strand
GTTTTTGTTGGGTTTTTTTTGGGGTTTTTTTTTGTTTTTTTTTTTTTTTTTTTTTTTTTTTTTTTTTTTTTTTTTTTTCTCCCCCCCCCCCCCCCGGGGGTTTGGTTTCGTTTTGTTTCTTTTTTTAGGGGGGTGGGTTGTTTGTTTTTTTATTTTCTGGTTTTATTTCTGTTTTTAAAAACCCCAAACCAACAAACCCCCAAACCATCTTCTGGCTCCAAAGATCTCGCTCCAGAAGTGATATATATTGACATATCTTAGCCATACTTCCCTATGGACAGACAAAAAAAACAAACCATCTTGGTCTTCCAGGGGCATTAGCTGACACATCTTTTATCCCTAACTGAACTTTAAACACTTCAGATTTCTGTGCCATTTGCAACTGTGTCCTTGATCCTAGGTAATTGTTCACATCTGAAAAAAAAACCAAAAATTTTGGTTTTTATTCTGTCTCCTGCTAAGGATACAAGTCATAACTCCAGATTTTCAACCCCAAGGTTACAGCAAGAGCTGTAGTCTTCTTGTGCAGCACCTAAACCAGGTGCTGGACACAGCAAAACTTCTGACATTTAGGAGTTAATATAGCTCGTGTGTGTGTGTGTGTGTGCGCACTAATTATGGATCACAGCATGCACTAGGATGCTAAGGAAGTTCAAAGAGAATATTAGATCCCTGACTCCAGCAGATGCACAGCTCTGGGGTATAAGAAAAAAAAATGTGTGAGCAAATCACACAAGCTTCCTGAGCAGCTAGAAACAAACCTGGAACCCTGCAGGCTATTGTTGGATTTGTAAAATTGACAATAGCCTCTGCAACTTGTAATTTTAGTCTTGTTTTTCCCTTACTATTAAGATTATTGTTGCAGTTTACTGAGCTCATGAAAATGTAAGTAGAGAATGCAGGTATTCTCTGCCAGTATTTATGCTATGAAACATTAACCTGTTGACACTGTGCATTAAAATTGATTCATTTTTAGATATAGCACAATAGTTCTGTCATGTCTATGTAAGCATTATATACTATTCTAACTCAAGTGCCTTGACACTGCTCCTTCAGTTCTGTGTATCTAAACTCATTTTATATAATATTTAGAATACATTTAACATTGAATACACGCAACCCCTGTTGTTTGAAGACAACTAGATCAGGCCATGAGCTGATGGCTCTGCTGTTGCCTTACAGCTGTTTGGGCAGAGAAGGGCAGGATAGTCAAGGTTAGAAATACATAGTGAAAAGCTCTTTCACTCCTCTAATGGAAACCATTGCTTTTGGCCTTAAATCTTATTATTTTGTTGTACCATCCAGTTCACCTTAAAAGAACTTCACACAGTCAGTAACAGGGCAGACAGCTTCATTCCTCAGTTGCAGTGACATAGAGCTAACTTGTAGGTCATCCATTATTAGTCAAGCAGAACTGACCTCCTAACTAATACCAAGCCTACTTTTCACCTTGTTTTCGCTGTATGCATCGCAATATCTTGGAGTAACACATCTTCCAGAAAGACATCCAGTCCTGACCTGAAGACACCAGGAGAAGGAAAAGCCACCTTTCAAGGGCTTCTGAGATCTACTGCAAAATTCTGCACTTGATTTCTCAGGTGACTCTGACTTGCCTCAGCCTGCAGCCATTGATTCTAATTATGCCTCTCTCTACTACATTGAAGAACCTTTACTATCCCACACTGTCTCTCCTGCCATTACTTTTACTGTGAGATCAAATAATCTCTAACATTCTTAATATAATGAGCAGAATCATCTTTATGTTTCTTGCAGTAAAATGCCTCCTTTTGGGCTTCAAATAATCACTGTGGGTCTTCTCTCCAATTCTGTGGGTCCCTCAAAATGTGAGTATTGAGTGCATGGATATACCTACGTATTTGTTCATCACTTCTCTATCATCCTATTCAAGAAGCATATTCTCCTTTTTTGCTTCAGCTTTGCCATTCAAACACTTCACTGTCAGGATCAGTTGCTTCTGAGGATGCAATGCTCCATACTGTAGCTATACAGAGTACTCCCTGACATGTAATTTTTGTATGTCCCTCCGCTGCTCCCACCCCTCATGAGTGCATCTTTTTCACTCATGGATCAACATTTGACCACCTAGCCCCAGCACTGTTAATCTCCCTGTTAACACCACCATCCGCCGCCCTCCTCACCCACCCCCCAATTTTTTCAACTGCAGTTCAGTATTTGCTTCCTGATCAAAGTCTTGACTATTACTAGACCTAGAATCTTTTCTAGATAGAGCCCACTCAACAACAATCTTCCACTGACATATTAGGAATTTTTATCTCTCTTTAAGCTATAGCCATGTAACACAAATCAGAGAGGAGCACTGCCAGAACATGGCATATCCATATAGTACAGCACAGCACCAAGCATAAACCTGTTGTGATGGTCACCCCTACCATGTAGGATACTCTACTGACTAGCACACATACACCCTTGGTTTACCCATGTAAACATCACTGACACTACCTCCCATTCTTACATGGTTATTCTCACAGAATTGCAGAACCACTAGGATCAGAAAGGACCTCTGGAGATGACCATGTTTTGAGCAGTGGGCTTGAACAAGATCATCTACAACAGGGTGCTCCGGATACTGACCAACTGCATTTTTTAACATCTCCAAGGATGGAGACTCCAGGGCCTCTTTTAGCAACCTGTTCCAGTGAACAATCACCCTTACATTTTTATTATGTTTCTGTAGAATTTATTGTGTTTCAGTTTGTGTCCATCACCTCTCAGTCTTGTAGTGGATACTCCTGAGAAGAGCCTGGCTCCATTTTCTTTACTCCCTTCTACCACACTTTGGTAAGATTTGCCCCTGAGCCTTCCCTTCTCTAGCCTAAGTGATTCCAGTTCTCTCAGCCTCTTATACACGAGAGGCTACAATCCCTTCAACATCTTTGTGGCCCTTCACTGGCCTTGGCATTTCCCTTTGTTCAACTCTGGAGATTCCAACTGGACCACTTCAACAACCTCTCAGGATCTCACTTAATGGCAGCGCAGCCATCTGATGTATCGAACACTCCTGCAGATCTGCTGAGGGTGCACTCTGTCCCATCATCCTAGCCATTCATGAAGATATTAAACAGTACTGGCCCTAGTATCAAACCCTAGGATACAGAACTAGTGATGAGATTCCCATGCCTGTGACCTCAACCCTGAAAGCAGAACAGACTGTTTTCTTGTCCACCTCACCATCCCTTTATCCAACTGATTCATCACTTTACCAAATGATGAAGTCACAGGTGACAGCATTGAAAGCCTTAATGCAGTCAGGAAAACAGCCACTGCCATCTGCTCACCCAAGTTAGTCATCTAATCATAGAAGACTGTGGGGTTGGTCAGGCATGATTTCCCCTTCCTAAAGCCACCCCGACTATTTCAAATCACCTATTGTTCTTCAAAGATAATAAAGAGTGGCCTTACAATGATATCAGACATCCCTCGCAGTATTTGTGGGTGCATCCTATTAGGTCCTATAGACTTGTGTATGACCAATTTAAGCGTACCCTAAGTTAAACATTAACTTTGGTGGATGATCAACTTCTCCAGACTTTTCCCAATGGCTTCAGGGACTTGCAATTCCCAAAGGCTAATTTTACCAGTACAAGAGTGAGGCAAAGAAGGTATTGATTACTTCAACCTTCTCCATGTCCTTTATTATAAAAGTCACTGGAAGCTAGAGTATTCAACCATAACAAGAAGTCCACTGTCCCCTTCTCCTCTTTGATTCACCAACTAACCAAACATAAGGCTCAATTTTAGTACACCAGACTGTCTAGCATGCTAGAAATTATGGAACAATAAAGAAAAGAAATAATAATTTCAAATGCTAAGTATTGTTTTAATTCTGCTGATAGTCTGGAATGTTCTTAAAATGCAAGTAAAATGAAAATGGGAAACAATGGGGAAAAAACAGAGAGATATTAGGTAAATGAATACAGTATTTGTGATGCAGTGTTTTGTATTAGAAATCATCACAAGTATGTGAGGTGATGAGAGGAGAAGTAGCAGGATGGTTATGTGAACAGAAACATTTTTAAAATTAAAGATATAATTTAAAGATAAAATAGTGAGGTTTATTCCTTGTTTTGAACTATTAACACATGAAGACCCTCACAAGAAAGAATGAATGATTTGAGTCTTAGGAATGGAAACGCTTTTGAGCAGCCCATACTGAAACTGCTGAAAACATTATAGGAGTGTCTGAACGACCATATTGATCAGCCAGTTGGTAAAGAATTTTGTCTCTAACCAAGAGCAATAGTGAGCACTCAGTAAAGAATTAAGGAAGAAAGGCATGAACAGCTGGACAGTTTCTAGCATGACTGGTCTAATCTTTCTTGGATGCTTTCACTCCTTTTTAAATTCTCTGGTTAGAGAGTCTGTAATACCCTTTTTTTTTTCCTTTTTTTTTTTTTTTTTCCCAGGTTTAAACCTGCTTTCTGATAACTTCTTTGTGTTCCCTCCAAAACTTGTGCTGAAATACTAGAAGGTCCTTCCTATTCAACCTTCTCCAAATTACTCATGGTTATTCCTTTTAGCTACCTCTTTTCAAAGCTGAATAGTGGCTGTACTCAAAAGTTGCTCCATTTCTCTGACCATCCTTGCTCCCCTTCTCTGCTACAGAAACCATAAAGGAAGACATACACATGGAGAAGATGCACTTCCTGAATTGTATTATATTATGTAAACAGGATGAAACAAAACATCACCTTTTCAGCACAGGTTCAGGTGTATTATACTTTATCATTGTTGTCTTCTGTGGTTTTGTCTTCATTTATTCACTTTACAAATAAGTAAGTCCATTTGTCTATATCCTCCAACATCCTCGCGCATGCATACAGCCGCTGGGAGAGGACATTGTTTACCAAGTCCACCTAAAAGTGTAGCGTCTGGCTCTAATTCACTATTCTCCCATGAAGGCCATGGGGAGGATTACACTTCTTTCTTCTCTATTCCCTTTTTCCTAGCTAATGTCTGCTGCTGTCACACACTGCTGATAGCAGCAGAGTGAGATGGGTAAACCAGATCAAAGAGAAATGTCAGCTCCTATTTTTGCCCATAGCATTGAAAAGTACCAAGGAGTTAAAACAGAGTCATGCCATTTTTCAGCATTTACATTTCATAGCTGGTACCTCTTTGCCATACATCGTGCATTAAACAGCTTCATAGTAAGTAAAAACCAAATTCCTTACCCTGCATAGCCTCATCAAGCTGAAAAAGGTCTGTAAGGAGGTAGCACAAGGCTGAATATGGCTCTGTGCTTCAGAACTGACATCCTGGTGAAGCAGCTTGCAGCAGCAGCAGCCATACGAAGAATTTCCTTCCCACTGTGGATTGCTATTGCAGTTCTTGACTCAGCCTTTGCACAGATTTACTCTGGAAGTCAAATGGAAATTTATTGCACAGAGCAAATGCAGAATATGCAGCAGTGATTTTTTTTTTCTTTTTCCCCAGGTTAGATAATTGAATATAAACAGAGAAAGGAGTTTTGCCTTTCCCTACTACCATATCTGCATTCAGTGATAGAAAGACTGCCCTAGTTGCAAAATACCCTGTTAAAAGGAGAATCTCTCACCACAGCATTAAAAACGTTACTTGATATTCACACAGTGAATAACTTCAAACGGAACAGTAAAGGAAAATGAAAACAACCTCAGCACCTACAGTATTTAATGGCAGTGGTACTCAACCTATGGAATTTATTCTTCAGAGGCCTGTATAGAGCTTTTATCATGGGTCTGAGTGAGAAATCGTATGACATGCTGGCTCAGTTCTGTTTCTTTTCAGCTATTCTGCAAACTTGTTGGATGATACCTTTGACCATTTCCTTCCATTTACGTATGTAGAGTTTCTTTTTTTCCTTCTTGTAAAAACATACAATCTACCCAATCAATTACTTTGCCCAAAGACAGAAATTGCAGAGTGCCTTTGGATTTTCTTAAATGCTTTTGATGAATGCATTCATTCATAATTATTAATAAAATTGTCACATGCATTTCTGTATTTTTGACTTGTGTGCCTCTTTGTGATTTTAAATGACTCTCCAGTTGTTAAAGGTCGAGTGCCATTGCTCTAAGGGGCATATTTTCATTTCGGTGCACGAAGAGTTATGCATGTCAATCTTTAATCAAGATGAAAAGTCTTCCTAATGCTTTCTGCTCACAAGCTCAATGCATAGCTAAAGAAACTTAAAACAGAATAAAAGTTGCAAGCTTCAAAAATAAAAATAATCAAAATCTATTTTGATATGTTTTCATCTAGCAAATCATTAATAACTGCATGATTCATTCTGAATTATTTTATTCTCTGAAACCAATGTCACTGTTAACATGAGTTGTTCCTAGACAAAAGCCTGTGTTGTCATAAAAAAAAATAGTTTTTTCATAGAGGCAACTGCTTTTAATAAATAAGATTAGAATATACTTTGTGACAGCTTCTGATGAAAAATTACAAATTAAATTATGCACATGGGGAACAATTCTAACTCCCACACAAAAAAAAAATAGCAACAGATGAAATTCTGGGATGTATTAAAACCTGTGAATTTGAAAGCAGGATTTCTCCCATGCAAAACCATTATGGAAACATAATCTTGATCAAACTGAGACTACAGCTATATATGCTACTGCACAATGTCCCGTATACCTGTCACAGGTAACATGCACATGTAAATGCCCTGCTTCATGCCATAGCAGCCCTGTTGATTTAAACAGACAGACCTAAGAATTCAATTTTTTTTTAAGTGTTTTGCTTTATGTTCATGTCTAAGGATGAATCCAATTTCTTATTTACCTAGAAATAGAAGATACTTCCTATAATGGATTCATAATCAAGACACAAAAAAAACCCCCAAAAAACCCCAAAATCCCCCACACCACAAAACCAAAAATCCCCACCACATTTGAAATTTCAGTGCTGTTGCTTAGTTTTGAAAACCTGGAGAAAATGAGTATGTAGCAGTATTTATTTTACTTCTTATTTGACCAATTTCGTTATCTGTTGTTTATACAAATGACCACAGAAAACATTTAAAATTTACTTTCTAGTGCCAGTTTAAAACGCATGGTTCCCCCCTGCCAAGTATTTAAAAAAAGAGAATGCAGGAAGTTTTTGGAAAAAAATAGATAAAAATTGTGTTGAAGCACAGGGGGATATTTATTTAGACTATTCACCCATGTTTTGGTCAGATCAGTTTTATGCAATTCCATTTTCAGTGGGAAAAATAACAGAACAATTAATGCAAAAGTTTCTCAGACCTGTTATAATGTTACAGTGAGATCCCCCTTGTTTTGATAGCAAAAACTGCTTTATTCTTTGGAATTCATTTTTCATTGGGAATCTTGGAAAAACCAAAGGCATTATAGATTTGCAGAGATGACTCTTCCAGTGTTGCCTACCTACAGCAAACTAATTTCTATCAGGTTTTCTGAATTTGTAAGTTTGTTCTAGAATAAAGTTAGCAGTAACGAGGAGAAATTGGCTGGGTTCTACCAGATAGAGTGGATTGACACACATTATGACATACATACTTCACGAAAGAAATTACACGTTGTAGCATGGCAAATATTAAAGTTAGGGCAGTGCAAACAATCTTTTTCACACTGAAAATATTTAAGAAAATTACTACAATATTCTCTCCTACGAATATTAGCTTTGTTAATTATGTTTAATTGGTGAAGTCTTCCTTATATAATGTTTCTTACCATTCTTCCTAAATATTTGATATCACATCATCAAATACAAGTATTGAATTAATTTTCTCCCCTCATGCTTTTGCACTTCTGTGGGAACAAAATAGATTTTTTTTTTTTTTTTTTTTTTTTTTTTTTTTTTTTTTTTTTTTTTTTTTCCAGTGCCTCACACAGCTTCCGTTGGCTTTAGTTCCCTCTAAACGTTGCCAACTCAGCCTGCACAGATTTGGAGCCTTCCTTTTGTACCTATTATTTTCAGGCTTAACCCTAATTTCAGTGTTACAAAATTCAGAGCTATAAATAATCAGTTCATACTTTAACAGCAGAGGAGCTCTGTTAATCCTTTGAGAGCCACATCTTTACAGGCCTGAACACTTCTTCAATACCTTATTTCCTGTTGTCAAGCTGTAGATACCCAACAGAAAAAACATGCATGCAAGAACAAGCAATAAATACCAGTTTGTTAAAACTCTCCCCCCTCTCTCTGGTGGGAAATCCATGTGTCCCAACGGGATGTACATGTGTTTTCCCATGTGAGACTCCCCTCTCTAACAGCAAACAATGCATGTTTGTCACTGCCATTGAACAGACTAATCCAGGCAGTATAGAAGACGATTTATATATCACAAAACAATACGACTAATTTGAGTGACAAGCACTTAAGCAGAGCAGTCTCTTAAGTGGCATACAGAAACACAGAGTTCAAAAGTGAAATGTACTACTGCTTAGAAGTGAATAGTAATGATAATACACACCAAAAAAAAAAAAAAACCCCAAACCACACACAAAACACAACAACAAACCAACCCGAACCAAAAGCATACAATTCACAGGAAGCCCCAGATAAATACTAGCTGGAATTATAATGAAAAAGAAAACCCTCAGCGACAGTCCTCTCTTCCCCCTTTGGTGGGGGTTTGGGAGTATTATTCTCTGCGTTTTTTTTGCCCCCCCCCCCCCTTTTTTTTTTTCTTTTTTTTTGATAACACACTGCATTTGTCCCTCGATAATATTTTTCCCGTGGGGAAGAAACTAGTTTGGCATTCCTGTACAGGGCAGACAACCCTTTCCCACAACCGACTGCCACAACCCTGCCATGCTCTTGGGGCGACGACTCGGAGGATGAAGACAAGCCCACTCCCCTTTGCTGAGATCTCACTCACAGCAAGACCACAGCTTACACTGTCACAGCCCACGCTGGTTGCATCCCGTCTCAGAAAGCCAGATCGGGGGAGAACCCTGTCCGGGCTCCGCGGTGGGATAAAGGCAAGGCCCATTCAGCGCGGGGTCTTACCTGCGGGAACAGGCGAGCGGCGGCATTCAGTGGAGCTCTTGCACCCCCTACAGCCCATGCCTCCGCAGTTCACTAGCGAAGGGCGGGGGGGGGGGGGGGGGTAACATCCCAACAACAGTAGAAAGAAAAAACAGAAAAAAACCCAAACCCACAACTACCCTTTAATGGCCCGTCCTCAACTGATTCCTGTCATCCGGATCAAATATTATGGGCTTATACTCTCGTTCTAAATTAACTGCCTGATAGAGGAGCGTTCTTGCTGAAGAGAACTGGGGAAAAACTGTTTCCCCGAGAGCCGCCCTCCGGGCCTATGCTCCCCCGCGGCGGGGCCGGGGCCGAGGCCGAGGCGTTGCGGCCTGAGCCCTCCGGAATGCCCGGGGCCTCATCGGCCTGGGCTGCGCCGCGGGGCTGCCGCCGTCCCTAGCCGCCCTCGCCGCTGCCTAGCTAACCTCGTGCTGATGGGAATCAGGCAATACATAGAAGGCCGTGCGTAGATTAATTAATACATTAAAAAAAAAATGCCCAGGTTCTAAACCTGTGTCATTTACAGAAAAAAAAAAAAAAAACCAACCAAAAAAAACCTGAGGACTGAGAGAGACCTCATCGTTAACAGGTAACGGGCACAGCACTGGCAACACAAAGGACCAGAGGCTAGTCAAAGCTACTCCCACCCTCCCAGTAAATCTAAAATAAAGCTGTGGGGTACGTTGCTTATAGATACGGTGCCTTTGCAAAGAAGTTGCGACACCTCGCACAGGGTGAACTCTGCAAACTGACTGGTCCGTGAGGTATATTTCAGACATTCACAGAGTGCTCTGGCCACTCACCTCTGCCAGATAACATCGAGGTTTGCAATAGGCACTAATTTCAACCAGGGAGCAGGGGTGGACTCGTCAGTTTTAACACAATTGCAGTTTACATCGTAAAGCTATTATATACATCTATATAAAACTTATCTTTTAATAATTTTATATTCTTAGTTACACTGCATAAGTCTCATTTAACCCAAAGTTGCAGTTGAATTACTAGAGACATGAATTAAAATAGTGTTGTGCAGCAGTAACACTAAAGAGATGGAGGCAAAGGGAAGGCCTCCAAATGGAAAGTTCACTGTGAGGGCCTGCTGCCATTTCTTAGGCATTACATTACAGGTGATGATCTTGTTTCCTTGGGTCATTTCCCATCCCTCACCTGAATAGGAAAGTTTGTCTACTACTTTTATTGTGTGTATATCCATTTATATATGAGAATACCATTCAGACCAGAATCCTTATTCTATATAGCCAAATAATAATAGTATCTCTTTTGTAGGGTCACAACAAATCATTATTCCTATCTTCTCAAATCCATCGGTTTCCTATCTGCATAGAAGTCAGCTATTACAGACCGTAGAAGAAACCAGAGAAGTTATCTCCCTCACACTCACTTGTCTCCTGTGTTGCAGTGCCTTTTTGCTTCATGATGATGTAGGGAGACTGAAAACCACTAGAGCACATCCCCTGGTGAAATAGCTGTAGGTGAGATCCACCATACTGCCAATATTAGGTTTGGGTGCTATTGACCAATACAAACTAGTGAGCAGAATCAAAGTACTCTATCTCCTTACAGTCATAAACACTGGACTTCACATAATGATAGGTGGAGTTTTTTTCTGCAGCTGAATGGATGTATATACTGGGCTTTAGTTAAAACAATACATACCATCAATGCTCTCATTAAAAAAATCCAGGAGTGGGAACATTCCCATTTCTTACCCTTTACTTACTGGTACATAAAATGTACACAAAAATGTATGAACTATTCCCTCCTTCCCTCCCTCAATCGGACATCCTAAAGATAACATTTCTTAATTAACACCTTAATTAGCACTGAGAGGGTATGGCCTGTAGTTTATTGGATCTATTTAGCTCTCCAAGCAGCTGCATTGCTTTTCATCAGCAGCAGAAAGCAGCAACAACGCTCCTGTTCTGAATATGCTGCAATATGTTTAATCATTTATCTCCCAGTCCAGCGAGGGAAATCCTGCATAAAGGCCTGCTTTATACCTGGGCTTTTTCTCTTCTGTAAATACCTGGAGTTTATGTTTTTTGTGACTGACAGTAAGAAATTTATCTCAACAGCAAAGGCTTGGGAAAGTGGAAAGGCTTACCCCAGTTTCACTGCCTGTGCAAAGGTTATAGGGACTTAGGGTAATGTTCACATAAAGATGGGGTCTTCATATGCTTAGATGAAGACAAGGTTTCTTCAGTAACCTGATTAAAAAATGAATGTGATTAAAAAAATGAGTGAAATGGCATCTAAATTAATAGTGTAACACAGTTTGTGTTTAAACTTTTTATTATCTCCAAATGAAATGGAAGACACAGCAATAATGTTTTGTTGCTGCTTATACAAGGAAGTTTGTATTACAATTTGGGCTGACCACCAAAGATAACAAGGGCTGCTGCTTTCAGCAAAGTGACTTCTGCTCTACCTGCTGCAAAAGCAGCATTTCCCTACTAGTTGCTAGCTTTGACAGGCTATGCTAGTTCTTAAATTACAAGTGAAGTAGGATGCAGTTAGCAGGGTGGCCATTTTCGGCAGAACAAATTACAATGTAAGTCTGAAACATAGCTCTTCTGAAATCAACCAATTGCAATGGGAACAGAACTGAACTGTATTCCTGCTGATAATTCAGTGTAATGACAGTCCCTAATTTTCCCAACCACTAGAGCAGTAAGCATGTGCCCTGGTAATTGTCTACTTTTGCAGCCAAAAAATCTCACAAAGTCAGCAAAAGAAGTGCATATCCAGTATGCAAGAGAGTAGCAAACAGAGGAACCTGAGTAGTTCTGAAAACAGTAAGAGGCAAAACCCAGTAAATTAATTTTAAAAATGCTCAACATACTAACCTTTTCTGTGGCTTTATCAGACAAAATGGCTAGCACCTTGGTGGTGATAAAGCTCTGACGAGTGCTAAAAGCTATCCTATCTTTTATGAAAAAAGTTTAATTTATATTTTTATATTATATTTCAGTGTCATTCTTCTTTCTCTTTGGCTTATGCCACTTCCATTCAGTTAGTTACTGTCCTGACCAAATCAGGGTAAATGACAGAAACCAGGTAACGATTTATAAGGTCGGGTTACTAATCCCATAGGAGTCTTACTTCAGCTGCGTGCTGAGAAATTACCTCTCAATAGACCCACATCAGAAATACTGAAAATGTGACAGAAAACACCGAGTAAGAGGGCAGAAAGAACATTTGAAAGGAACGTGTATGCTAGGATTTCTGGAACTTTAATAGCTTTCCACCTCAATTTTGGCCATCGTGAACTCAGGCTAAGAGAAAAAAATATATCTTTTTAATGAGTTTTACAACATGCAAGTTGCTTTATAACATGTTACATAATGATGTAAGTGCTATAAAGAAGGTTGTGAGCTGCTCTGTAAAATGTATTAGATCATCAATATTTCTTGTTTTGTACTGAGGAATTAGAAATAATGATGAAGATTAGGGTTACAAGAATTAAAAAAATCCTTTGAATTGAACCATTCAGCAGTCCCCAGGGAAATACTAAGGAATTTGTAGGCTGAGAAAATGGGTAAGTTTATAGGTTCTCCTTAGGTGAAAGAAGTCATGTTAACATCATAAGTTTTATACAAACTTTCCATATGCTGTAGTACCCTCTCTGCTTACCCCCAGCTTTCTTTCCCTCACACCATTATTGTGTAGCCCCGTTGGAAACAGATTTATTAAAAATGATCCATCAACTTTTACACAGAAGGAGGTCAAAATCTTTCAGTAGCATGATTCAAAACAGGAATATCCATTTAATCCTCTTGCAAATGACAGGCCAGGAGAGTTTGCATCAGTAAGCAGAGAGGCAAAGGAGGTTTGCAGAAAAGCAATCTTTTCACTTAATGCTGCATTTCCTCAGAGTCACCCATGGTCTGTCCCACATCCTACTTCTGCAGATGTTCTATATTCCCGGAGAGGAATGCAGACACCTTGACACTCCTTGCTTCCAAATTTATATTTTATTTTTATTTCCTTGTACAGACATATACTTTCAACTTTTGAAATAACTGTGGGACTGCTATATACATTAGGCAATCAAGAAGTACGAAAAGAATCTTTACTGAATGGGTCTAGGAAGGAATCTGGTAGAGGTTTTTGACTGTTTGATTAGGAGAGTTCAGTATTTAGCTGCTTCTGAAAAGCCAAATTGGCACCTACCTGCCCAAACGCAGCTTCAGATCTGAGCAATCTAAGTCATGCTGTCTGTCAATAAGAAATAGATTTCTATGTTAGTTTTTAAAATGGGACTTAGGTTTTAATGATACTGTGCAAAACCAAGACTGAGTAATTCTAAAATGATTAGAGATGAGAAGAGAGATGAATTAGCTGGCTAAATATAATGATTTTCCTCATATGAAACTCAGCACATACTGCCCACAAATTGCCACTGTAGGTGCACAAAAAAATGCTATCTATTATCTATGGGCCAAAGTCAGGAAACATGACAAAGCTATATTAGAAACTATGCTTACTTTTATAGTTAGAAAGCAATCTCTACCGCAAAGATATGTGTTCATTATGATATAATGGACAGCAGTTTATGAAAGCATGTGAGGTATAACCCAGCCTGATGAAATTATGTTTCAGCCTCCACTGTTTTCATTTAAAATGAGTTCCAAGTTCCTGAACTTCGTTTAGCGTGAGAAAATAAATCAACATAAAATTTTTGAATTGCTGTTTCACGTGGAAACATGAAAAAAGAGGTCTAATGCTCTCACTGTCTATCAATGAAAAAGTAACTTGATCAGGCCTGGTAAGTTTTGCTGTTTTGATAAGGGGAAAAAGTGGCTTTTGACATATTTGAAGCACTTTATATTGAGAGTCTCTAATTTTTGTGATGAAAGATGCAAGGAAACTGCAGTAGGTAGAGAAGTCTAACTGATACTGCAGAAGCCTGGGCATCTAAAATCATCAAGTTAAAGAAGACCTAAGAAGTACAGAGAGGAAATAAACATTAAGTTAGGAATCAGAGAAATAAATCTCTTTGCTTTCAGCGGGGAGTGCAGACTCCAGGCTGGTATTAAGCTGAGGAAGATAAGGCTGCTATGGATATATTACTCATACATAAAAATTAAAGGAAGTAGGAGAGTACTGAAATGGCTCTTTAATGTGTAGTGTGATTATAAACTTCACACCTGGCCTCACAAATTTTCCTTCCATAGGTATTTGCCTAAATTAAATGCAATATAATGGCTGGATACTGTACAAACGCTGTCTCATTTGGGAAGAGTGAAAAATTATTATAATTTACAGTTTATTAGAATAGTGAAAACTAACTAGATCACTAGACACCTTGAGTGATTCTCCAGACAGGAGCTGTTCCATACCTGTCTTGCTGTTCCTCAAGTCTCAACAAAGTGAAAATATGAACAGGTTCTTAGATCTGGAATGATGTTGACATTCATGTACAAAACTTGATGCTGATTTCATTAACATTATCTTGAACTTGTTCATTTTGTTTCCCAATGAAAATTAAAATTGGGACCTCCTAACACACTAATATTTTGTCATGGTACCAAGTAACTGATAAGTAGTGTAGGTCAAGAGCAATGCATTATTGTAGTTGTCATTTCTCACCTCATAGTTGTAACCACTTTTATGAATGTACTCACAACCACTAAAAACCCAAGGGTATTTACTGATTATGTTATGTTCTATAGATCTACAATTAAACTTTTGTCAAATCAAGTGACAGATTCAGCAAGTTTGTGAGTGTGCTGGGAAGTTCTTGTTCCTGTGAGATTATCCCTAAGATAATGTTAAAACAATTCCAAGTCTCCCCTGTCATTTTTCTGTGAGTTTCAGAAATGCCTCATTATCTCCATATATATCAGGATTTAATTTTTTTATACACTCTACTAACTATAAAGTATAAGGAAGAGACAGAGATTCTTCAGGGTGAGATTAATTGCTTCTTTGAGCTCTACATCTGTGCTATATGGACACAGATCACTAGGTAGGAGATTCAGACACATGCAGCACACTTAGACACCTTGTGGAATTTCCTCCCTACATTTAGAAATCTTAACCTGGAGCTGAGTCTCACTACAGGAGTCCTAGAGTAAACTCAGCATCTAAGGGTATATACTAAGTATGGAACTGACAGAAAAGTCTCTTAGAACCCAGTGTGACAAATGATATTCATATAGTTCAGACACGATTCACGGAATGCTCCTCATTAGGAATTCTTTCTTTAAAAGACTGCCGTGTACATGGGACATGTTGCAGAAAAATAGATTTGGTTCTATCTTTGGAGAGCCAGGAGATGAAATATGACTCTGAGATTAGCAAATCCTGCAAGTTAAATAGTCACTGTTCTAAACAAGACTCCTCCTAGTTTTCCAGTTCCTAATGGTACTAAAGCAAGTGCTGAAAGAGGAGGGCATTTTCATCAGAGGATATATCCTGTACCAACAGAGAAAGGAAATGCAAAGCAGAAAATTCTGACAACAACAAATTTCTAGTAATAACTTTAATAGATAATCAATTAAGTAGTACATGGAACAGGTTTTCTTCTCTTTTTTTTTTTTTTTTTTTTTAGAAAATTGATTCCTTGTCTGTGATGAAATATTATCCTTCAGAGTTTGGATGGTTTCCATCTCAGCAGAAGGGGAACCAATGTTCTAGGCTGGCTAGACTCGTCAGAAGGGCATCCAAAATACAATGTATGTAGTTGATGCTTTTAAGGGACCATTTCATAAAGCTGAAAATAATTACAAGACATATCAGGCCAGAGAAAGAAATCAAAAAGAAAAACATAAATGACAGTTTGGAACTGTTTAAGAATGTTTTACTAGATGTCCAAAAAGCCACAATTCCATATCTGACAGAAAAGGCTATGTGGATTTAAAAACCAGCCTGATTTAGTGGGAAAGTGAGGGCAGCTATAAAGAAAGTGAATGAAAAATATTACAGAAACAAGATGAAAGGGGAGGAGAAGTAGAGAGGAATGAATATAAACTAGGAACTGTACAAAACTGAGAATAAAAGAAAAAAATAATCAGTGACCAAAAGAGCTAAGGACAAGACAGAAGAACTTCTCTGAAAGTAGTTTAGGAATAAAGGGAATCCTAGTAAATTAACAGAGCCATTATCAGATTGCAATGGGAGGTGTGTAAATATTAATACAGCAATGCTCTGTATTGTGAGGAGAAACAGGATGAAGTATTAGTATTATTTATAAATATGTAAAAAGTGAGTGTAAGGAGGATGGAGCCAGGCTCTTCTCAGTGATGTCCAATAATAGGACAAGGGGCAACAGGTGCAAGCTGGAATATAGGAGGTTCCATGTACGCTTAAGGAGAAACTTTTTCACGGTGAGAGTGTCACAACACTGGAACAGGTTGCCTAGGGAGGTTGTGGAGTCTCCTTCTCTGGAGACATTCAAAACCCACTTGACATGCTCCTATGTGACCTGATCTAGGTGATCCTCCTCTGGCAGAAGGGTTGGACTAGATGATCTTTTGAGGTCCCTTCCAACCCCAAACATTCTGTGATTCTGTGACTAATCATCCCATGATATAACATTGGGAATTTTGAGATCAGTAGCTCTAAATAATTTCCTTCAATAATTTGAAAGTGTTAACTTTCTGGATTATTATTGTTACTTTTCAGTAATTCTTAAAATATTGAGGTTTTTCTAAAGGCCAGAAAGAAACCAGTGAGGTACTGATATTTAAAAAGGGAAAATGGGATGTCAGTAACTGCAGGCTTGTTTGTCATGATAATAACACTGAAAAAAGATGATGGGATGGCTGATAGGAGATCTTGTATAAAGAATCAAAACATAGTAAAAAACCCTACTCTCAGTTAATATGGGTGTACCAGAAATAGATCTTATCAAGCTAACTTAATATATTTTTAATAAGATTACAAATTTGATTGCTAAAGATAATCAAGTTGATATAGAGTACTGAGATGTCAGTGAGGCGTTCCTCTTATTACCACACAACACTTTGATTAAGAAATGAGACTGATACAAAATCAACATGTAATACATTAAATGGATTAAAAACTGGCTAACCAGCAAGTCTCATAAAGTGCTTCTAAGTGGAAATTATCATCAAATGCCTGTGCTTCTAAATGGAGTCTGAAAAAAATAGTTTTACCCTTTCTTTAAATTTTTATCAGTGATTGAGAAGACAACTTTGAATAATAACCGATGAAGTTTGCAGATAGCACAAAAGCATCAGGTTCAGGAGATAATAAAGAAGACAAGACACTGCTGCTGAACTATCTGGATTGCTTGGCAATATGTGGTCATTTTAATGTGGCTAGTTGTAAAAACCTACATGTACTCATAAAGAGTGAAGGACGTATTTATGGGATGGGAGACTGTACTGTGTGAAGTGGTGATGATGAAAAGGACTCCTGGGGTGAAGGCAAGGTCAATGGGAGATAATCAGCTGAACAAGAGTTCCCAGTATGATGCTGTACCAAGACGAATAGAAATTTGATAACAGAGCGGTCTTTGATCTACCAGACAAAAGTATAATAAGGTCATATGGCTAGAATTTAAACCTTAGTAAATTCAGAGTGAAAAATAAAACACATTTTCGGTAGTGAAAGTATATATGTATCTATTGGAACAACTTGCTATGGACTGATTCTCTAACATGAGGCTTTAAAATTTTGTTTTGTGATTTGCTTTTTATTTTACTAGAATTATTTTTTCCCCAACAAGGGGAAAAAAAAAAAAAGGGGAGCCTAATAGGGCTGATTCAGGGTGGTTTATATTGCACAAAAGACCATATGAACTCATCTCACTCCATTAGTGCTATTTCTGAATACTGCATTCACTTGGCTAATGCCTTCATTCACACTTTTAGCAAAGGTGAGGCTACGGTCATTCAGGTCTGAGTTACCTGTATGAGAAGGATTTTGTTCTTGTCAGGTAACTACAGTTAATGCAGCTCTGAATAACTAATACATTGAATCACAAATAATGTATTTTAAAACCTAGGTGGAGATTTGAAGTTTTGTCAATAGTGATTCAGGTGGCATTGTTCTAGCAATTCATTGCAGTATAAATTGAAAATGGACAAATACTAGAATTCATAAGAAACATCATGGCCTCATTTATTTATTTTTTTCCATTTTAAAAGCTTAGCACTAGAACTGAGAGGCTTAGTTGTCTTCTTTGATCTGTTTCTTGGGTTAAAGTCTTTCCCCAAGTGCTTGAAAAAAATGTATAGAACCTAAGCACAAGCCTCCCAGTAGACTTTGTCTTTATGGAGTGCTTTACTCAGCTTGCAATTCACAGGCCTTTGCTGTTTGTCAGCAGGAGACAACTCATTATGTTCCCCTCTAGCCAGGAAATCCTGGAAAGGTTTGACTGTGAGTAGTTTTTCCCAGAAATGGTAGGATCTTTCCATTCTCTCTCCAAGAGTGACCAAGTCCTTGTTCCTCCTTAGTTCATGGGAATTCAAAGTGCCAGCCCTATGAAGAAGACAGCAATTCATAATCTTTTATCAGGACTTCATCTAAAAATTTGAATCAAGAACCAAATTAAGCTTTTCAAATAAGGAATAAAGTTTTAATCAGCCAGAAGTACTTTAAGTGTTATTAAAAATCATGACCTATTTCCATTATTAAAAACAAGAGGCTGAAAGCATTTCAAAGTAATATTTAAGTCTCCCGCTGACATTACTATACTGAAATATGACGGGGGCTTTATTATGTTACTTGGCTGTGTGTTAAGGGACATTACTGGCATTCTCCATAGTACATAAAATTGAGGAAACAACTAAAAATGTTTTGGTTACCTCTCAGACGTGCAAAAAGAAAGTACTAAATGTGAACAATTTAAAAAGTAAAGTATTTTCTTATGATAAACAAAATTAAAGTTGTATTTAATCTGCTATTTCAGCCTGCTATCTCAATATAGAGTGAGGGGAAATTAATTATATTTCTGATATCTGGAATCAATTTAAACAGAAAAAAAAAAAAGTCTAGGAGGGAAGAAGATAAACAATCCTGAAATGTCAGTTAGCAATCAGATGTGATGTAAAAGCCAAACAAGATTTTGGGGGTCTAACCATACCTTGCCTTCCTGTAATACAAGTGAAAGATAATCCACAATTATGGGCTCTAATTATTTAATAAATTGTTTGTTTGTATTTCTAACTCTCTGGGTGAAATTCAATCCCCTGCTCTTGTATGAAGCCGGAGTAATTTGGGGTCTATTTGGTGGCTCTCTAAAGGGACTGATGAGGTGAAATTCATCCTTCCCAATCTGAGGCTCGTGACTACTCTTCACCGCTTCAGTTTCCCAGCCCGCTGCTCTCATCTGTGCTTTTGCAATGCTTCGTTGGGAATAGTGGTTTCAATCTCTCCATGCAGTTCATAAGGCTTGGAGATGTTTTTGATGTCCTATGAGTGCAATTTATAGCTTCTCTTGCCCTTCCTTGACTGAATATATACCCAGAGAAAATGGTGCTCCATATTCCACAAGGGAGTTAAAAAATAGTGCAGAAAGAGGGCATTTTTCTGATTGCACCACAGTAGATGACACTGATCTGACAGTGGCTCAGAGTATCCCTGATTTCCAGGTGTCAGACATAAGAGCAGGGACCTATTACATTCACTCAAAAATGGAAAGGAAAAGAGACATCTAAACAGAAAACACCAGTGATATTTTTAACATGAATTCCTTATCTATATGTGTGAAACACATACAGTCTTTATTTTAGTATATCTATGTGTAAGTCAGCATTTGTTTTTTATAAATATTTATGAATGAGGAAAAAGAGAGAAAAATCTATATGGGCATTTATTTTTGTGTGCATGTGTGTGTATTAAAATTCCCAAAGTGAAGAAGGGCTGTGGAGATGGACTGAACAATGAAGCTGACAATTTCCATTCAAACTCTCATGTAAGAGGAGACTTGAATGGAAATCTCACACACCCTTTTAGAAGTAAAATTGTGGTCCATTTTGCCGCATGAAAGAGGTAAGGCAACATTTTGGAAGCTTTGGTGAAAGTACTGACCTAAGAAGTCAGTTGTGTGTTATCAAGTCTACAAATTACACGACATTCTTGTTATCTTGCAAGAGTGAGACTTGCAGGCCAGATACTATTTCCAGAGTCACTGAGCATTTCCTTTTTGACTTCAATAACAGCATACGGCAGCACGTGAACAATGCTATAGGACTGAACAATATCTTGTTTCAGCCTGTATGTAAGAGTTCTAAATGCACGCTATCAGTGCTCTTGCAAATCTCTTACAATAATCTATATATTTATATTCTGCAATAAATAAACCACTTCTGTCATCCCAACAGATAAAAACATTCAATTAGACAATTTCTTTTAATGGAGACTTAAATTTAAAAGTTCTTAGCATGGATTTCCAAATATAAAAAAAAATCCTTCTCCTTTCTCTATTAGAAAGAGTGAAAAAAAGTGACTGAGTACTTTGAATGAAGACTTTGAGCAGGCCCTTCTTAGGGAAAGTTGTTCCTTACTGAAAGTCTTGGTGAGTGTCTAATTACTTCCTTTAGAGACACTTTGAATTGAACCATAAAATTCCAATGTGTATTGAATTTAAATTCTACTTATGGGCTCTGCTTCCTTTGATTCTGCATTTCTAGCAAGGGGAGCTCCTTACAACACATTAATCATAATATATGGAAGGGCTTCTGTGTTTGCTTCTGCAGTGCACTAAGTTGTCCCTGAAGATAAAAAAAATCCCCCTTGGAAGAAAAATCTCATTCTAAATGAAGATTTAAATTGAAATTATTGGAGAAGTTAAGAGGAAAAGATATGCCCAGTAAAATTAGAACAAGCATTTAAATGGAAGAGGGTATCTTTAATTATTTTCTTCCTTGGCATAGC
Source organism: Megaceryle torquata (assembly GCA_024611175.1). Classification (NCBI taxonomy): domain Eukaryota; kingdom Metazoa; phylum Chordata; class Aves; order Coraciiformes; family Cerylidae; genus Megaceryle; species Megaceryle torquata. Next base: position 330,394 of record JANIJG010002299.1, on the reverse strand, counting down.
AGAAAATCCCATGATATGATAACTAAGGATACTTTAGGGGGTTAAGAGCCCAACAGCAGAAAAGCTAATGGGATTTTTTTTTTCAGATAGAGGTTAAAGTGATGGTACTGTAAGTAGGCTGTCAAACTATCTCAGCTCACCATCTGCTACATATTAATTTACAACAGAGAGATAGGTGAAGTGGGTGTTACCCTTCAGGAGCTATATAAATGTGCAACTTTCTCAATTAGTATTCACTTCAAATGAAGAATAAAATCCCAGGAATCTCAGACCACAAGCCAGGCAGCATTATGTTTAAATGGTAATAGTATATCTATAATATGCAGCTAGAGCTGAAGTGTATTGCCAAGAACAGAGTCCTAAAGGCTAGGCTAAGCCATTTACAATTAACCTCCTGGGATTTCTTTGTTTTGGATAGGTATGCAAAATGGAGTAGAATAGGTGTGTGTTTCCCGAAGGCTTTTTTTTTTTACTTTTTCCCTATTTGTTTTTTTTCCTTTTTTTTTTTTTTTTTTTTTTTTAATGGAAATAAATGTTGCCCTTTTAGTTTGTGGGAAACTGTATATTCTTTAAAAGCATTAATTCCCAGTTCCACAAAAATCAGATCAAGAAAAGGAAACAGATATTTAAGAAAAACAATCTGTAGTTTCTCCCATTCCTGTGTGAATCATATAGTAGTTTAAGAAAAATGAAGGAGAATTCTAAATGTGTGTAGGGAGCCATCAGATACTCGTAAAAGTGGGAACAGAGTTATCTTTTTTGCTGTAATGGCAACATGGGGCCCTATCCCATCTCTTGGGTACAAGTGGGACTCACTTCCTGTGAGCTAATTCCCTGCCTCATTGAATGAAACTGAAAATCCTTCTCTTGATCTTGAAGGAAATGGTTCAAATGCTGATACAAGCACAATGAGTGTGGAAATGTGGGCTCTGTATCGTTTATAACTCTGTTGGAGATACCTGTTAAAATAGGGTTTCTTCTTCAGTAATTAAAGACCTTGCTTATATTATGATATAAAATATAATGTCTCCCTTTAAATTCACAGATATTGTTTTCCCTGATCTCCTCAGAATTTACTGTAGCATGAAATATTGGTTAACAATTATTAGTGCTTTAGTGAAAATGCTGATTAGACTTAGGATAATCATACCAAACCTGGCCTTGTTTTATGTAGAAAAATCCCTTTAAATCTGAATTAACACTTCATCCCAAGTTAGAAGCACATTTATGTTCCTCATTTATTCATTCATTCATTCATTCCAAAGAATATAGGATTTCTTACCGTACTAGTATTTTTCATCCTACAGCCAGAAGTTTCCCCAGATCTCCTCATCCCCCTCCCCTTTTGAAGTAAAAATACTAAATTTAGGGAAAAGTAGAACTGTGCTCTAGCTTCCTCTGTCCTCTCTCTCCTGTGCAAAGCCAAGATGGTAACGGTGTGTGAGCAGCAGAAGGCACGGGACGTAGCTGCAACACTGAAGCAGAGAGCATGGGGTCACAGCTCTTCTGGAGTCAGTGGCTGTAATGGAGAGGTCCACCTCGGAGGCAAGTTTCTTTATAACACAGAGCCATCTCCTGCTAAACGTCCAGAGCAAAGGTGGTATGCTCAGCCATAATTTAAAGGACCGTGACATGAAGAAAGGGTTATGATGTTTAACTTATAGGCCATCCAAATGTTATAGGCCCGAGCAAGTTCCTATTAGCAATAACTCAAGTCCACCGAGGAGATTTGACATTCAAAACTGATGAGCACTAATCCCTCGAGCCCACTCCGACCCAGCCATGCTCTGGCCACTTGGTAACCCAAGTGACCCAGGAGTCAAACCTTGATAACCCTCTTCAATTTAAAGAGCAGCTTCCCCCCATCTGTCTGAGTTCTGACTTTGCACAATAAATTTCCCAAAGAGTATAAAGAGCCATCTAGTGTATATCAAATCAATATCATTGTGGCTTGCAGTGATATCTGAGGCTACAGTTCACAAAATAAACTAGGCCAGGGGCTGGATTTCTGCCCTTGGCAATCAATCAGACTCACTGGGTCATAGATTTTAGTGTAAATTAACACAGCAGAAACAATCACGCTCCCTAGATGATGATATAATACAGTATTTGCTTTCCTTTTTCCCCCCCATTTCATTGCTCATGCTCAGCAGCTAAGCTGTACTGAACAAGAATAATAAAAAGCAATGATTAGAAAGGTGGTGGTAATCATAAAGCAGAACATTAATATTCTCCTGACAAATGTATATAAAATGCACATAAAATACATACACAGTATTAAAGGGAAGAAGGAGAGGGGAAATGGCATGAAGTCACTGATGTTTCAAATACACTATTTTTGCTTAAGAATTTTAGAAGTGATCTTGTAAATCATTGCAAATGGAAATAATTTTCTTTTATAATGAAATATTTGAATCCAAAGCTACTAAAAGCTGCCCTATTGTCTTGATACACCACTTTCCATTCACAATGTAGAGCACACTGACAACCCTTTTCTCCACTTGCAATTTGGACTTTCCCAATGTTTACCTGAGCATTGCCAGCACTTTTCCCCGGAGGACTTTTATTTTTTTCTGTTTGGTATGTCATTGTTATAGAAAAAGAGACACCTAGTATTTCATGACACCCACCTTTACACAAATCTCATATTTTGAATTTTTCTCAGAATGTGCCACATATGAAAGCCTTGCAGGAATTACTATAATCTCTAATTATTCAGTTGATGTAAGACAGTGTATTGTATTTTCTGACAGAACCTCGGGAAGAAATGTCAATATTTTCAGCATTAGCAGGATATTTTTTGAATTATAAATACACATCTTGTAATGTTATTTTATCTCATGCATCTTCTCAAAATATTTTATGGAAAGGAAATGTGATACACGTAAAGGAGACTAAGTAGGGTTCTTAGTTTTTGCAAAGCCAGATGGATGTTTAATTAATGCAACAGAAACTTCTGGGAAGCAACCATTTTACTCTTTTAAGTATTCAAACCTTTATATTACTGTTCAGATAGTGTAACTCCAGTCAGAATGTATTTATTTGCAAAATATCTAATTAGATTATACATACAATGTTTAGTTTAGATATAATAAAATACTAATCTGTGTACAAAAGCTACATGGTATGGATTAGAACTGTGTGAGAATAATAACTACTGTGCAGGAGTGGTTTCTGTTGAATAGTCAGAATAATAAGATTTATCAAATAACAGTTATAAGCAGGAATTCATTTCTTAGTTTAAATTTATCCACTATTTTCTGCCAGGGGCATAAAGAAACAGAAGCTTCAAAGGTAGCTCTCTTCTGAGATGATTGAAGGCAAACTATACCTCCTTTAGTGACATATCTATTCTTCTGTTCTCTGACTAAAGAAAGGATCTGGATTAACAGGCTGAAGAAGGGGAGCATCCCTTGTGTGCTCTGATGTGTCCAACTCACGAAAGCTCTTAAGTAGTTGCTACAAATCCAAGATACAGGGTAGAACTGAGGGATCAGCCACCACAATGATGTGACAGATACACCCTTTCCTGTGCTGCAGGGATGCCTGCTAGACTAGCAAAATTTGAAGGGCTGCACAGTGTCCCTCCATGATAATTGTGAAGGAACCCCCTTTCTCACCATCTCAGTTCTCATTTTATTTGGGGGGTACTTCCTATGAAGCTGTGGACTTTTCCATGGAGAGAATAAAATTTATGAGAAAAAATCAGTGAAATGTACAGTATTAGTGACAGGCAACTGAATAGTTTGTGTAAGGTAAAGCAACCTCCACCACCCCAAAAAATAATCAAAAGCAAAAAGAACCCAACCCAGCCTACAGGTTGAAAAAGTACATTTCCTTTCTTCATGATTGTCCACCCATGAACAGCTGAGTTACAAACTCTTGTAAATATTATTTTGGTTTCTAAGTTTAGATTGCTCAGGAAAATTCTATTTGTGTGCCACTAAATCAGCTGGTGTGTTCTGACAGGTACTAGACTGACCACTTTTCTGGAATCTGGTGTAGAACATTACATTGAGATAGCAACCATCTTTTGTGTTTGCTCACAGTAATACTATGTTTAGATTAATTTAAAAAAATGTCAAAAGCGTATCAATTAATTGTTGTTGCTACATGGAAGTTACTGTTTCATATAAACTGCTGATTTTTACCTATTTTTGAAGAACTGAAGTACTCATATTTACATAATTTTGGTTTAAAAGATTCATAGGGCTCCACACTCTACCTCAGAAGGAAGAACATAGAAAATATGTCAAATCTTATTTGACCCTTTGCCAATTTGTATTATGCTACAGACCTTAATTATACAGTGGCAGGATATTTTTTCATCAAACTGCTTCATTCAGAGCATAGGTTGAAAGCACGCATGAGCAGAATTAACATCACACAGGGTACCCATCTCACCTCATTCAACTTGCTCTTTCTGGAGCTTGCTACCTAAGCATTGTTCTGCTGAACTGTTTTCTTTAAAATATAATTTATACAAATAATAATTTTCTTACCTCCACATCTTTCCCTGCATTTTGTCAATATAAAGCAAGTCTTCTTTTAATGACATTTACATGAAACAGCTTTTCATGTTTGGAGTTCTACAATGATAGCAGTCCCTAAATAGGAAGCAAATGCTATCTGTCAATATGTGCTGTGCAGCAGAGTAGGCCATACGAGAGGTCTGCATTACATCATTCATGGACTTTCCATTCTTATAATGTCCTTTCAGTGAACCTGAATGGACCACTGAGCTTGTAACAAAAACTGAAACCCAGGGAGTTACTTGTGGTTTAGGATTTTTGCACAGCTTTGATATATACATACTGGGAGTCATTGCAATAAGCTAAAGATGTGTTTCAGCCACTTGTGAGGTAGTAATATTAATAGGTAATAAATTTGCTTCCTAGTATAAAAAGGTCTTCATTCCTTTATTTTAGAGGTTGGGGGGGGGGGCGGGATGTTAGTTTGTTTGTTTGGGGGATTTTGTTTGTTTGTTTGTTTGTCTGTTTTGGTTTTTGGTTTGGTTTGGTTTGTTTAATGAACACAGCACACTTTTGCCAGGCATTTGCTATATTCTTTTTAGTTATCCAGTTGTAGAAAGCAGGCGTGTATTGCTATGACTATAATTATTTATATTAAACTATGGATGTCTGAATGTATGATTCTGTGTGTTTATCTGTATTACTGTGTATAAAAATAATGAAATATTCACTGGGATAGAAGAAAGAAGAGAAAATGACAAACAAATCCTACAGTCCAGTGGTCAGGGTACTCCTCTGGGATGTGGGAGAATCCAGTAGCAGTCCGTGTTGAGATGAATGTTAATTACATACTGGAAGTAGGGCACTTCCAGTGGGAGAGATTAACAGGTACCTACCTATTCACTAGCATGTGGATTAAGTCACCTCTGTGGCAGATTTGTGTTCAAAAACAATTGGGACGTGATCCTAATTCACTCAAAAGGTGAGCACTCCTAGGCAGTAAAGAGCTCATCTCCATGGTGTGAAACTGGGTAAGTTTTGACATTGCAAGTGAGATGGGCAGAAACACACCTTGCTTTTTCATCTTGTGAGGTCTTGAGCATGAGACTTATTACTGCTCAGTTGTAGCAAAATAGTGACAACCCTTTCAATGAAATTTTGAGTTTCTTTAGTAGGAACAGGCAGGTAAGAAATGCAGATGCCTCCAGCATTAAAGAAGGTGGTGATGGGATAACATGGAGGAAGAAAGACAGGAGAATAGGAATCTGAATATTATATTTAAGTCTCTTAAAGAAGTACATGTCTTTTCTGTATTGCCCCATGAATCTATGACAACATAGTGTTATTTTTTCCCTTTCATTTCCAGAGTACTCTTCTGACTTTGTCTTCTCCTCCATTTTTATTGCCACAAACATTCCATGTCTGACCCAGGAAGCCAATTGTTTTAAGGGATATTTTCATGAGACTCCCTTTGTGATAATGTTGCCTCAAAAGTCATCTTGGTATAGGGCTATTCTTAAGTTTCAGTAGGCCTAAAAGCCATTGCCTTTGACCTCTCTAGGAAAGTCAAATGTCCATCTTGAAGGGTCCCAACATCATGAGTCAAATGACAAGCTGTGGAGAAGAGTGTGCCAGTATTCTTTCTCTTACACAGATGAACAGCAACTGTAGTGTATCAAGGTCCATTTTTTTTACACTCAAGTCAGAAAACTTTCTCTCTTCTAAACTGCTTCTGTACTTTGTGCTCCATGAGCAATTGTTGAGATCTCTCTCCAAGCCCTTCTTACCTGATTCCCAAATACAGGTGTAGAGAAACTATAATTACATCTAATGAAACACCTTGATAAATATGTATAAATGGCAATCTTTAAAAACAAAAAGGCCTTCATCTTTTCTCTTAGAATTGGCATGCAGAGGGAAACCTCATAAAGCCAGACTGAAGAGCTGAATGGAAAACAGAATGGAAGTCCTCATAGTTCTACCAAGCTATCCAGATACCTTTCTTCTGTAGATTTATTTTTAAATTCACTTTAGTGTTTAAGATATTAAACTGATTAATGGAAAAGAGTTCATACAAATTCCATCTTTTGTTTCCATCTGATCAGGAAAAATGCTTCTTAAATTACAAACAGAACAGCTGCCAGACTGGGTAAAGCCAGGTAGATCTTTAAGTCTTGAGAGAAATCTTTGTGTGATCAGATTTTAATCCTATTTTCCAAAATTTAGTTATATCCAGATAACTCAGATAATCCTTAGGAAAAAAACCAAATCTGTGTTTCTTACAAGACCCAAAGTTGCAGTAAATCATTTGAGAGTGAGGCAGTGAAAGCAATGCCAAACTGTGCTAATTTGGGAGTTGGCCCCCATAGCTAATTTGACAAACGGCATTGAAATTTAACTGATTTATTTTTCTATGCATGCCATTTTTGTAGTAGTTATTAGCATGGCTTGTTTCCTTCATGTTACTGCTTTTCATAAAGTTAACTAGAAGAAATGGTGCCAAGAAATTAAAAAAACCCAATTGGTTCATGATTTAAAGTAATAAAAGTATGCAGTATTAAAATGGCAACAATCTTGTCCTTACAAAATTGGATGGTGCACAACTAGAACTGGCTGGTTACAAACTGTATGCAAAATGTAAAGCAATAATGAGAAAAGCACATTTGCCCATTGTTTTACTGAATATCATAACCAACAACTAAAATTCTGGAAAGTAATGCTCTGCTTGTTTTTCTGAGTAACATTAAAAAGCAGCTTAACTTAAATGGTATACCATGAGAAAATCATTTCTAATTATTTTAAGTAATATTTAGATCAATTCATAGTAATCTTATTATCTTCCATGTTTATGTCAGTATTAGATTACTTTCATGTTTGTTTAGGCTCTTTTGCTTTTTAGAATGCCTGTTTCAAAGGCAAATTGAGCAGAGTTAAAATAATCAATGTCCTTTGTGGTTTCAGCGTATGCAAATAACAACAACAGTTGAAAGGAATCTAGTGCTTTCACATACAAACTATTAAGCTTTTACTGAAGAAAACCAGAATTATCTAGCTGATTATATCATTCATTATTGCTACCTGTAACTTAGAGTCTATTAAAAAAAAAAAACTGTAGTGAAAGGGATACGCTGGGAGAGGATAGCAGCTGGGCGGACTGAGTCCCTGTACATTATTGATAAAAAAAAAAAAAAAAAAAAAAAAGTTTGTGTGGATGAATAGGAGCTAACAGCAGTCAGGTGCTGAAATAACTGGATTTCACCTGGGAAGATCTGCAGTGACTTTCTTGCTCTATCACAGACTTTCTGTATGACCTTTGGCTGATTATTTCATTGTTTCTGAGCTCTGGCATGGAGCTAAATGGAGCTGAGGTGCTTCCTTCCTCATCTCCCTTGCCTACAGCTAGATTGTAAGAAACTTGCTGCAGGGGTTGTGTCTGTGCTTTGCAATGTGCTGGTGTAGTGCATAGAGCCTGGTAGGGCACCCGTCTTGGCCGCAGCCACTCTCCCAGGTTGTACAGTGAGTAATGATACTAATCCAGCAGGCCTTCTGTACATGAAAGCACTCATTAGCTTCACTAAGATTTCCACCAGAGCCATAATTGCAGCAGTGAAGTGCTGACAATTTCTCAGCATGGGTCACCTTTCGAAATGTTTAACGGTAGTGAGAGATTCCTGAGCTAATTGCTAGTGTCTTATTCTTTGTTGTTTCCTCTTCACTTCCTCCTCTTGTGCTTTGTGCCTGACTGTCATGAAAGGAAAATGAACATTTTGACAGGACTCTGGGAGCTCCATTGCAGCAGAAGAAGCAATGGGTGTAAAGGGGTGTCTGTGCTCAACAGGGCACTCTCCATTCCCAGTCTTCTCATTACTCAGAGTAGAGAGAGGTGCCCAAAGCATGCTGTGGTTCCTGCCGCTTTATGCATCTCGGTTTTTTACTAGCAGAATAAATCAGAGGATGTCAGGAGAGGGATGAAATCCATGTCCAAGTCACAGATGAGCTTTCCCAAGTCCAGGAATATAAAACTACTACTGGGACTGATCTAAAATTTTTTAAAAGTTAGCCTACATGTTTTTGTTTCTTCACCATCTCGGATGTAAGCAATGTATGTCCATTACAAGATATCATACTGTCATTGCTGAGCAGAGAGAGAATCCATGAGATAATGCTTTGGTTAAAAAAAAAAAAAAAATTAATTGCTTTTGTTAATTAGTTTTTGCAAGAAGAATACACTTCAATTTACTCTCTCCAAAAAGTAGAAGTTTGTATTCTTAGTTTCAGTTGTCTTTGCATACATCAGTCATAATTTTTTTCTACTCTGATAAAAACTTAGACCCTTTTTCACAACATCCACAGGTGAGATTTGCTGAAAAAGCAGATCCATGTTCTTAATACTTCAATACAAATATTATGTTTGCATATGGCAAATTTTATTGGTTATGTTCAGTGGTGATAGTGGTGTAGCATTGTGTTAGCATACTAATGCATTTTTATTTTAGCAAGTTTCCCTCTAGCCATTTTAAATTCCAGGCAGTATCTCAGATCTCCAAACTATACAGTAGCTAGAGGTAAACACAAGGAGAATATTCATCTCAGTTGTTTCAGTATGTTTCAAAGAAGAAGGTAACTTTTGGGTTTGCATTCCTTTTGCATCATTTTGATGAACCCTGCTGTAATTATAGAGTTCAATACTTTCAAAAGCACACTACATTTTGAAAAACACTGATACAAGTAGAAGTCATTTAACCAGTCTTTAGAGTCTTCTGTTTCTGACTCTTTCTCAGCTCAAAGGGACTTGAGCTCCACATTAGCCAGGTGAGTGTGACACTTCCCATCACTATGCAAGCATGGTACAAAACATTCACTTCCTTGTTAAAAGGATTGTTCACATTTGTAAAAAAAATGTGTGCTAATTGTAGCAGTGGTTAGCCAAAATGTCCACATTTGCATCAAATTAATTCTTCTTCAATATTCATGGGTATTCAGATCTAAGGTTTCAGGCCACACACAACTGAAAAAAAAGAGGGAGGTTCCTACATGTGCAGAAGATCCCCCTTCCTCTGAGAATGGCTGTGCAGTAACAGTACAGAATCTCACTGTACCAGGTCAAATTCCAGAAGTATTTCCTTCTCACAAAATTGGAAATGAGTGAATCTGTTCCCTTAATTTCTCACCCAGATCCCAGCAATTTTGCACTAGCAATGGCCAGGGGACTTCAAGTTCACAGGCTTCCAAAAGTTCTCTTTGCTGGGTAACAGTGGGATAAAGAGACCCAAAGGAACACATGATGACCTAGGCAGATATCGAAACAAATGAATATTCAGAACACTTAGCAGAAATAAACTACATGTGGGAATCAACAGGTCCACTTAACCGGGAAAATCAAAAAGGATTTTTAGAAATGTTAATACTTTTTGCTGTAATGGATAGTAGGAAAAATACAGAAACCATGATCTACCCCTGAGAGATCATAAGGGGAGGCAGAGGAAAAGAAAGTATGTGAAACAACCTGAAAAGCAGATTTTTCAATAGCCAGTCAGACTAGAAACAGGTGGTTATTACTACAGAATTCAAAACATGTAAGTCAAAACTTTTTATTATAAAATATTTGGAATACAGAAACAAAGCAATCTGAAAATCAGAAAATACTGATTATTTTGTAATATCCTACATGAAACTTGAACTTATTTAGGAAAAAAATGCAATCATACTTAACCTGATATAGATATTCTAAGGAAAAAAAAACCTAGAGGGGAAAATAGATACTTACAGGAATCAAAAGGGAAACTATATTTATTCTAATAACAAATATTGTTTATCTGCAGACTTCAAGGCATACCAAAAGGCAATTATGAAGCAGGGGACAAAGAAAATAAATATTCTGTGATCTGATTGTTTTATATGATAAAAAGAGATGTTCTTAAAAGTGGTGTAATGTTAGCAATACCAAATACTCAGGAAACTTGAATCTCTCTTTAAAACTGCAGAATGCAACAGTGCATTTTAGTGACTGAAATTCAGTGGGACTAAGAGTGTATTTCTTGTTCCAAGGAACACCAACAAGCAGTGAGATTTCTGAAAGAAAACTATCAGCAGAATAACAAAAAATTTAGGTGTGGCCAATTCTTATTTGTATTTATTTTCCCCTTCAAATTTTATATTCCTGGAGCCAGACTTTTTCCTGAGAATCTTATTTTACAATTAAAAAAACCCAAAAATCCCCAACAAACAAATAAAAAATGTTTTACATGTTAAATATTTTTAATTCTTTAGATTTTTTTTTTTTATTATTATTACAATCTCATTAATTCTGAATGCTTGCATTTGGCAATGAGGGAAGACTAAGAATTCTATAAAAGGTCATTTGAAAAACAGAAGACTAAGAAGCTAGTTAATGGATAGCATGTAATTTCATAATCAGCCCTCATTCTAGACAAAACTAACTAAATGTCATATAATAAAAGAATAAAAGAACACTTGATTTCTTTTGAACACAAATTTTAAACAAATGCGAGGAAATTATTTACTACTTTTAAAATTAACTTGTGGGATTTACTGCTGCATTACATTTTGTCCTAAATAAATACCATTTAGCCCTTATACTCCCCCAACCCTCCTTCTCCCACATTAGGACATCTTTCAGGTCTCAAGTCCTACCCCCTGCCCCTGAAGCAGCCATCTTTGGCCATATGAGTTGTGACTACAGCCTTGTGATGTCACAAGCCACCTCACTGCCTTCTGTGAACAGAGACTCTCTGGCAGTTGGTCCACAGTTCTCTGTTGAGGCCCTCTTGTGCCAAAAATGGCTGGTAACAAGAGGTCTCAGAACAGCAAGCATGTGGCTGCCCAGCTTTGAGTCAGAGAGAAGAGAGGTGGCTGCAGGAACCATAGAGGAAGAGCAGGCAGTGTCAGAGGGGAGGCATTATCAACTACATGGTAGCAACAAGAAAACAGAATGGTAAAGATGCTTTCCTCCTCTATTATTTGGCACTCTGGTGACTGCACTTGAAATCCTCTGTCCCCTCCTCATCTCCCCTTTACAGGACAGAAGGCACTGATGGGTAGGGTACTGGCCCAGCCCAGAGCCTTAGAGATGGTGAGGGGCTGGGCCATGTGGCACATAAGGGAAGGTTGAGGGAAATACCTCTGGTCATGAGAGCAGTGAGACCCTGCAGTATGTTGCCTAGAGAAGTTGTGGATGCCTTATCTCTGCAAGAGTTCAAGGTCAGGTTGGACAGGTCTCTGAGGATCTTGATCTGGCCAAAGATCAAAACTATGTGATCTGTAAAAGTTCCTTCCAATCTAAACCATCCTGTGATATTGCTTGAGGTTTGTTAGCAAAGAATCCTTCCATTTATATAATCATGGCTGACAAAAGGGCCTCCCAACGGGGCCCTCCATTTTCAATGGGCAAGCATTTTATGACACAGGTTGAAAAAATAAATAGAAATAAATATAAATAAAAC
>JANIJG010002299.1:249808-315222 GCA_024611175.1 Megaceryle torquata | reverse complement strand
ACTGACTTTTGCCACTAAGTTGTAGTAATAGGATGAGGAGCAATGATTTTAAACTAAAGAAGGGTAGATTTAGATTGGACATTAGGAAGAAGTTCTTTTCTAAGAGGGTAGTGAAACACTGCAACAGGTTTCCAGGGGCGTGTTGGAGGCCCCATCCCTGGAGACATTCAAGGTCAGGCTTGATGGGGCTCTGAGCAACCTGACTGAGTCAAAGATGTCCCTGCTCGCTTCAGGGGGTTTGGACTAGATGACCTTTAAAGGTCCCTTGCAACACAAAGCATTCTATGATTCTATAAACCTACAGGAACACAGTTACACGTCTAATTAGTGAGAAAGCTAAAACCCTCTTAGGTAAGTAACCAAACAACTTCCTTTTTATAATCAACATAAAAATTTATTCCTTTGGTTCTAGTAGCCATCAGGTAAAACTGACTTTTTTTGCCCTCCTCCAAGTGAGAATTTCTTGCCACATGTCCTTGGTAGAGTAACAGTGCAAATGACAGTATTTGTTTCAGGTAAGGCATAATAGCTGCATGACGTTTTTTAATCCTGCTCTCCAGTCCTTCTTAAGTCTGAAATTTTCACTTTTTAGAAAAGTTTGAACTTTTTTTGCCATTTTTAAGCACAAGAAGAGTGACAAACTTTCAAGTGATAGTAAACTTCATTGGACAACATGACAAGGAAAAAATATTAAACTTGGAAATTTTAAAAATGAGAGGGTAGAGCTCCATAATGTCAGACTGCAGGTCTGCAGTACAATTTGCACATAGACATAGAAAACCGGCAGCTTAGGAAGGACTGCACTGGGCTTTAGCAGAAATCAAAGCAGGCCTGAAATTCAGATGCAAGATGCTACACACTGTAGGAGGCTTTGTGAAGTCCATTAGAAGATACCCTGACAGTTTACCTTACATGAAGCAAAGCTGTTTCTGTTTAGGACCTTCCAATATATGTTGTGTGCAGTATAAAATACTGAATTTTTTTTTTTTTTCTTGTTTCTTCTTTTTTTGCTAGACACTCTAACACATTGTGTATAAAAGTTTGTGCTAAAAATGAGGAAAGTGTACATATTGTAGATGTAATTTCTGTATAGATATATAATAGGCAAATGTTATATGTACACACACACACACATACATATGTAGAGGTACACATGCACATAACCATACAGAATAATACATATCCCAGGGAAATAGAAAAGAGGAATGCATTACAAATAGAAAACAAATATGACACCTGACTCAGCTTCCTAGGAACAGTCAGAAACAACTGACTCCCATCACAGGCAACAACGAATAATTTTGATGTGTAAGAATGTTTAAAAGATTAATCAAAGTTGCAGGGTATAATGTATATAAAGATTAAGGATGGTAAGTGACATACAAGCCAACATACTGCTGAATTGCAGTTAAAAAGCAAGCAAGAAGGCATGACATTACCAGCTGGCAAATCCTCCATAGGAGGGAACTTTGTGTGATATTCCTTGGTCTCGAATGAGACATGTGCTGTGAAGCAAATATACAAAGGCTTCACAGATAACCTTAATTTTCATTTTTTCTTTGTTTGCATGGTTCACCTTACAGTTCAAGCATTTTAGAGATCGATAATATCTTTAATTAAAAGTAGTGTTTTTGAAGATAAATTCATAGAAAATTCTTCCTCTTGGACTTTCCATTGAATTTACTCCTCATGAGAAGAAGGTTGCCTCCTTAAAGAAGAAAATTAGGTTATACACCATGAATCTTTCATATATCCCAAGATCTGAGGGATCTGATTGAATTTAAGAGCTTTTTAAGCCAGAATCTCATGACTGCAACTCCACTTTGTGGTGACATGCGCTGACTACAATTGTCTTTCCTTTTACAGCATTTTTTCTGAAAAAAAACCCAACAAAAACAAAAACAAACCTGCAAGAACAGTGTGCCTCTCTCTGACAACAGTGCTTGGATATGTCTTTTATCCTCTGAGTTATTTTGATTGCTGGCAGTCCTGATATTCATTTTGCCTTTCCGACAATCTGCACAGACCTCAGCTTTATGCAGAAGTCCAAAGAGCACAGTCCCATACTTCTTTTGTACTGAAAAACATTATTTATAACCTGAAATATGTGGGGTTTTACTTACATTAAACAAATTAAGAAATTATTGAGATTGATCTTATTGGAAAAAAAGTGACTTTTAACCCATGAAGACATAAGTGAATGTCTTTCATTACTCAAGGTGAAACACTGGTTGGACAACATATTCCCATTTTGAAAAAATGTGGATATCACTAATGGTGCTTGTTGATGCCAAAAGTTTCTCTTCTTGTGAGTCTAAGCAAAAAAAAAGAACAAAGATTGTTTCAGTAATACTGTCAGAACTGTCCAAATTGTTCAATTATGGGTTTTTTTGTTCTTAAGATGAAACCCAGGAAAATCAGCTAGTCTTCACAAACACAAAAGTCACCATTTTTTCCTTTTTACATGCCTTTACAAATGTAGCAAATCTTTCAAAATTGTCTCCCTTAATTTTTTGCCACTGCTAATGATGGATGAGGTACACCATATAAAAGTAAAAATGTGTCACAAAAGAGTACTTTAATAGCAGATTCTCCTTCTGCAAATATCCACATTTTTTTCCTCCTTTCCTTTCCCTTTATTTCCCCTCTCTCTTTTCTTTTCTTTCTCTGGGGAAAAAATAAAACATAAAACCAAAACATAGTCTTTCAGGCCTTACCTTGTGATGGAGAGATTAAGCAGAACTAGATTCTGTAGATTCCACACATTTTCAATGATAGAAATTGGGAATCATATTTCACCTTGTGAAAGCAAGTCTGTTTTCTAAATTTTATACAATAGCCATACTGTGACACTCTGTGATTGAAATTTCCATGGCACGTATACTTTCAGAGACAACTAAGACATTCCTTTTATGTTATTTTGCTCTTCCATAGCTACAGAAAACAATAGCTAAGAACTTTTAATTAATTTCTATAATACAAATCCTGATAACATCCACTCATAGGCCATTTTTAATTTTGAAATAAAAGAAATTAAATAAAATAATTTCCTAATAGCTATAATAGATTCTGGTTTGCTAGAATACATAATCTAATTAACTACTGACAACACAGAAAATTTTACTAATTGTGAGCAGGTTTTTCTTTCCACTCTCAAATCCCAGCACGCCATCCTCCTAGACAAACCAGGGTCCCCACTATATAGGAGAAGATGAAAGAACTGGTCTAGGCTATGGAGCATAAGATGGGTCATAGAAAATGTGATCCTCCTCTTTGGATTCTGTAATCACTTCTTTATCACCAGATCCCCACTACACAGCTCCATTTTCTGTTTGAACCTTGCCAGAAAACTGTGAAAAATAGTAAATACCTAAATTAAATGCATATTTGATATGGGTGGGATTTCAGTACTTTGGGAAGGACCTCAAAGGTGGTGCTGCATATAGCAGCAATTCTGATAACAGTGACTAGGACATGTTTTTGGTAGTTTAGATTTTCTAATGAATTGTGCTTTTATATCCCTTTAAATCCTCCTAAAAATTAAGCATATTGTTCATAATTTCACCTGCATTACTTCCAATCTCCAGATGGATTTTATTTGCATAAGAGTTCCCAGGAGGGTTTTACTATAAAGAAGACCTGCTGAACAAATTACAGAACTAATCATTTCTTTAAACAGACATTTGTAAATAAAATAAAATATCTATACAGTATGTCAATTGTGAAAGGTTAACTACTGTGCACAATAACAAAATAATTTAATTTGAAATAAATGGCTTTGCCTTAATTAATTAGGAGGTGAACTGAACCTAAATTACCAGCATAGGTGGGGGAAAATATTCATACTTAGTCAAGGAAGCAGATTGTAAAAAAATGTGAGGCTGTAAACTGCTTTCTCTTCACCAACCAGTGTGAGCCTAAAGTTTCTGCAAGCAGGGGGAGGTCTTAGAGCCAGCTCTCAAGGCTGTTTTGTATCACTACATGACAGGAAAGTGGCTATAAAGACTATAGAATGGACACTTACATTCTTTATTTGACCTTTAGTTATGGTTTCCCATTAGGAAGGAGACCCTTCAAAGGTAGCAAGGTGACAAAATCAACAGGATTAAATGTCCAACTACTGGCAAGCATCTAGAGTGAAGTTCAACAAGACATTTGAGATCCTTTTTCTTTCAACAGTATCTGTAGCAGCCAGCACAAGTTTCGTATTTAAACCCTAGCATTTAAATTGTTACATGTAGGAACAAAAGAAGGCACAAAAATCCCCATATCTATCTTGATTATTTTCCACCCTGAAACTTTTTTGGGAATTATTATCATGGCTGTCATTTGGAACTACAGAAACAGTCCAGTAAACAGGTTCACATGTGACTGTCAATACCTCTGGTGACTTCCAGTAAATCCTATAAACTCTTCAGAGAGGCAAAATTACTCATGTGCATAATTATCTGAAGGACAGATAATGATCTAATAGTAGTTTCTTTTAGTCTGAAGTTTTAAAGCATTACTTTATAATAGTAACAGTGTATTCCTTTTAGTGGAATATTATTGTACTATGTGTTTTTTATCTTTTATCTCCCAAGGCCTGAGGGAGGGAGGGAGGAAGGAGAGGGCAGAAAAACAGTAAACCGGTGACTGCTCTTATCTTTGACATGCTGTGAATAGACAGGATATTAGACTAATACCCACAAAATCACAGATAAATGATTATCTTGTCTTGATTACTACTGCCCTTTAACAGGCTCCTCTTTTTAGCCAGATACATTAGTTCTAATTTATTTGACACAAATTTCAAGGCCTTCTGCCAAGAGGAGAGCAAAAGCTTCATGAAAATGTTCTTAGCATAAATTTGGGACATCACTTGTAAAATGAGTTGATAAAAAGAAAGAAAGGTCTTTCTACTGAAACCAGAGGATCTCCCAACTTAAAGCAGTTCTGGTTTCTATATTTTACCATGTATTTATAATAAAGACTTAACTCACCTTTGATGTGAACTTCCTAGCAAAAGCTGAGGCTTAGAGACTGTCTATATTATAAGCACTTAATCATAAAGTACAGGAGAGCACATTTCATACCATCATATGATTTATTTCCATACAGAATAACCTTTAGGGACAAGAAGCCTTTCATTTTTACTGTTGTGTTTCTGTGCTAATTAATTTTCAAGAAGAGTCAACACTTTATTTCAGCTGCCAGGGAAATTATTTGCCTTGCTATAGGAAAATGCATCACTGTGTTATGAACCTTACTCACTATTGGCGATGTTCCTAACAGCCCAGGATGTCAGTGAATAATGTCAGCATTACTTTGTTGTGTGTATTTTAAGAAGCACTTTTTTTAAAACTTTTTTAATCTATTTATTCTGAGTGATACATGCTATCACTTTCACAGCTACACAGATTTAATTTAGAGCAGTTAATGTGGCTTGAGTTGTGTGTGTTTGGTTTTACCTTTTTGATACTTCTAATGTTGAGTATATAAGAATCGAATGCATTAAAAAGTATATTCTGCCCTTCTTATTACCAAGGATCCCTGGGTGAGGAGGAATGTGTGTGCAGGTGGATTGTCCAATCCAGTGGTAGATTTGCAGTTAGTTCAGTTATTGCTGTTATCATCATTTTGGCTGGTTTCTCTTTTCTGTCATTCCTAAGTAGCTTTGTGTGTAATGAGGCTATTGTTCAATAACAGGAAGCCACTCTTTCTTTCCTCCTGCCATAGCTTGTCTGGCCCTGGTACCTGTAATCCTTCTCATATTCAATCCACAATTCATTTTAGAATTACAGAATATTTTTTGTTGAGAGAGACCTCGACTGATCCATCCTCCTGCTCGAAGCAGGGCTAACTTCAAGGCTATATCATGTTGATCAGGATTTGGTCTAGATGAATTTAACCATCTCCAGCTTCTAGTTTTAGAAAAACAGTGGGAATTCTTCCAAACACAGTTCAAAGAAACATAGCTACTTCAAGACCACGGGTTCATTAAAGTATGACTTCTGCATACATACAGTTCTGAGTAGGAGCAAATCAATGATGTCAAACACTTTAATTATTATTAACTGAGTATTTTGCAAATACTTGGAATTTACTAAGGGTTAAAAAGGAAAAGAATGAACATTATTCATTGAGTAAGAAGTTTCAAGTAGACTGCTTGTCATTTATTTTAGGCCTTCATTCAGAAGAAGTACTCATGAATATTCCCATCAAAGCAGTCTTTTCTCCAGAAATGATAAAATATATTTCTACTCTAGCCGTGATTCTGAAAAGACTCAGATGTCTGATTAAATTCAGGGATTGGAAGTAGTTCCATTGAAATAATCCAGCTACTAGAAATCCCTATGAAATTAAATCAAAGAAATAGTTTTGAAACCCTTAAATAGAATTTCTACATTTATTCATGGAAGTGAAGAATGATCTGAATAGAAAATACAGAGATTAATTCTTATTTTCTTTACATAGATTATAACATTTTCATCAGGCTTCTGATACAAAGACCAAATTTAGGTACATATAAACTTGGTACCATTTTTGCATGGATCCAAATCCTCACTTGTTTACCCATTGAAATTTCCATCCACCTAATGGGAAAGTTTCTCTGCGTATGGAGTAGAAACTAACTGAAGAGTTATTTTCAGGGAAAAAAACCCAAACCTGTTTAATATTTAATTCAAGTATTTATGACTAAGAAAAGCAATTTACTACAAATGCTAACAATAACATGTTAACATTGAGACTTGCCATAGTTAACAACGGCAGTTTTCAAAGACAATTGTTTAACAACCTTGTGCAATAGGAAGCAAGAGGGTTTGGAATAATATTATTTATTTGGATTAAATACCACATAAGTCAAATTTGCCTGAAGTAAAATTACATTGAATAGTAAAATAGAAGCTGAACTGATTGACTTTAATAAATCTAAAGGTTGAACCATCAAACCGTAACTGAAGAATACAGAGGTAACATTCATCCGGTTCTTTGTTAGAGATTCTTTTTAGAAATTTGCCAGAATAGTCATAATAAGAGGTGTAATTAAGCAATCAGCCTTTTCAGAGATACATCTGTAATAACTGCCAACACTGAAGTATCTTATTGTGGATTATACTTCATGTAATTTAAGAAAAACAACTGTAATTGTAAGTAAAGCTTATGGCACCATACCTCATGTTTACACAGGTGTGATGTTATGACTTATCAGACTGAAAGCTTTCTTTAACAGAAGAACAGTATAAAAACACCTTACAACATTGCCAGAAGTAATTGGATGGTTAACAAACAAGTGCATTCACCTGTTCAGAAATGACTCTTGCATTCTCCATGGGCAATGTCTGTGCTCCATCATTTAAATCAAAGTGCTTTGAGCATGGAGGTAAAGTTAAGCCTTTTTGGACTATTCTAACTTGTCAGTTTTGTATTACTGACAAATCTGCTGCTGCTGGATCCCAGTTATGTGCGTGGTCTATTCAGCCAATTGTGAAAGAAGTCAGCCCACATTGTCTCCTTTTGTGCCAGTGTTTCTGAACTGGGAGAAGTGTTCCTGTTGACGAATCTGATGCTGGTTGCACAAAGGGTCCAAGCTAACAGCTGGGAACAGTAGCAGCAGTGGCATCACCAGATAAACTGAAAGGCTGCTGCCAGTATTTGTTGTCTGGCAACTGCCTGACAGCTAGGCAGAAGGTGGCAGCAGCTCAGGAAGGGTTTCCAAACACTTATAGCTCTCTGTGCTTGGCTGTGTTGGCTGGAGCTGGTAAGAGGCTGTTTTAAGGTGAAGAGTGCTTGGTTTTCATGCAACCACTCTTACATCCCATTTCCCACCAGCAGAGAGCACCCACTTAGTCCATATTATTCCCTCCTTCTACACTCAGCTTTGACAGCTCATGGTACATCTGATATAAAGAATACTTTACTGGCATCCTTCCATCTCACTTGTAATTGTGTATACCACCTCCTCTCCATTTGTCATCATAGAAATTCCCTGGACAACAACAACTTCAGTGGGAAAGCATTTGTATATTGGTTGCTGCCTCTGGGCCATGCTATAGAGCAGTTTTGAGCTTCTATTCTCATCCACAGTGGAAGAGCCTGGAGACATAAAAGGACATCTAGATATATGATCTTTACCTATATATATTAGCAGCAAGGGAGCAGAGGACTATACTTTTGTAATCAATATTTAAGATAATCTCATTCACTGGGCAGTGTGGAAGGAACATAGCTTGGTTTTCAGTCTATTGACACATCATCCTTTTTAAAGGTAAAGCACAGTAATAGTGGCAATTACAGTAACTGTTCTTGCACTGGGAAATTTTAATTTTTGCAGAACCTGGGCCTTGAGATTGTTGGCAATCAGTCAGCTGTCCCACAAAGGTAAAATATATCCTAAGAGAAGATATGCTTCTCTTCTTTCCAGAAATAAAATGTGGAGGTCAATATTTGTACTATTTCCAGAAAAAAGAAAAAAAAAGAAAAGAAAAGGAAAAAAAAAAAAAAAAGGAAGCTATAAAATACTAAATTAAGCACTCTGACATATACATTCTTGACTTTCAGTGATTAAAAGGATGGCCATATCTGATCTATGACACTAAATCCAAATGTCTAAGCCCATGAAATAAACATGAAGATTTTTCTATTACCTTTATGTGCAAATTTTAAGACAGATTATCAATTCTTCCTCAATACAGATTTACTGTTGATACCATTTAGGACTGTGTCTTTATTTAAAAATGTAGTTTCATGGGGTTTTTTTTGTTGCTTTATTTTTTATTTCTAAATACAGGAAAGAATGGAGCAGACTTACAAGTTGACAGAGTTGAAGACCATTGTGATATTTTTTACTTGTGTCTGAAGCTCTTCCATCTTTTTTTTTAATTATTATTATTTTGTACATTTCATAACCTAAATCTGATATATTATCATTAGAAAAAGATATAGTAAGGTAAATAACTCTGATGTAATAATAAACACATGCAAACACAAGTATTTGCAGCCTTCCAGTCTATTAACTCTTTGCTTTCAAAGAGGTGCAAGTACGGTGGGAAACAATGATATATCTGGTAGCAGTAGGGTTCTGTATTTAAATGGCTCCTTTTGTTTGTGGTAGTACAGAATTGAACTGGTCAGGGAAAAATGTGAAGGACTGGCTAGATTATTTAGCACTTTTCATTTTAAATGAGTTTTCTATTGATATTTTATCTGGGTATCCAAATTACAGATTAATCATAGACTCATAGAGTGTTTTGTGTTCGAAGGGATCTTTAAAGGTCATCCAGTCTAACCCACCTGCAGTAAGCGGGGACATCTTTAACTAGATCAGGTTGGTCAGAGCCCCATCCAACTTCACCTAAGATTTCATTAGTTGAGTTTGGTTTTTCCATGTTTCAACCTAGCTTAAAGGAATTCAAGGAAAGTTAGTGGGGCCCTGAATCTGACATGCAGTCTGTATTCCCAAAATTGGAGAGTCTCTCTTGGTGGGAAAAGGAGGTGAGAAACTGGAAACTACCTACAAAAATGTTAATAAAATTGTGGAAAGAAATAATTTGTTGTGCATATGTTGTTGTATGTTCTTTTAAAATATTTTAATAACAACTAATTGGCCAGTTAAATTAATATGGGTATACTGAGCCAAAAAATTCCAAGTATGTGAAAATAAATGGTTTAACTGCTGAAGTGAAGAAAGAGCAACTTGCTGCACACTGTGAACTATGCAAATGTGAACAGTAACTGAGAGTGTTCTTAAATGGAACATGAATAAAGGATCATAAATAGTAATTTTAAAAAAATATGTAGTCTGCAGTGGTTTTTTTCAAGATTAGGTTAATCAAATGTGAAATGTTAGTTTAAGGGAAAAAAAGTGATAGATTAAGATTCACAAATCCCGAAGATAAGTGAGTTAAGGAATACTGGCATAACTGTAAAATAAATTTGACCCAAGAGCATGCAGATATTCATAAGCTACTTTATCTTCTGGACCTTTGGGTTTAGTGCTTTATTTTTTACTTTACTGTTTGAAAAATAGATTTTAAAGATTTACATACTTGCCACAGAATAATATCTTAAACATGTCTGGATAAAATTATGACTTAGAGGAATACAGCCATGATAGACCTTGTATTGAAAAACCTGCCATAACAAATTTTAATTCATAATTGTTATTGAATAGCAAAGACAGATTTAATTATCTCCATTATTGACCTGTTCTAAGCAACTCCTTTATGTTATAAATCCACACATTATTGCCAAAGAGCTGGCTGAATGCATAAATTCTCTGCCAGTTCTCTCAGCAGGTTCTTTATGCCACAGGAAAACTTCTAAAGGAATAAAATATGTCCAGCTTCCTCCAGTTCACCTAGCAATACTACAGACAGATTTGTCGAGGTTGCAGGACTACAACAAAATAAAATTATTATACGGAGATTCACGAGAGTTAAATAAGTCAAAACCTGAAATAATGTATAAGTCCAATTAAAAATTAAATGGTCAAAGAATGGTTTTGATGGTTGTGTTACTGGACATCAATTTCACACAAACCCTTCAGTAGCTCTGCCATTCTAACCTATCTGTTCCACAGTCATCTAAAGGAGTGATGACACTGTGAAAAGAGGTAAAATGTGGGAATCTTTTTCTTTGCTGGAGAAAAGAAAAGGGGGATATAATAGCAACAATGACCTTGGTACGGGACATTTCCTGGGGAATTGATGACGGCCGTGGACCATCAACTCTCCGAGGTAGTCATTAATCCCCAGGAAATGCCCTGTGTCTGCCTTGTTATTGCTTAATTCAATTATTTGTGGTTGTGGCATTTATTCTGTGAATATTTTATTGCTCAATCTGTGCTCTGTCTTACCTCTGTTCCTCTTAAAGTCCATCTCACTGATGCAGACTGGCTCAGCTCAAGAGCACTTCACATTTACTAGAACAGACTGTGGTTTACACATTTCTGTGTGCCTACTATTTCATTAAGATACAATAGCTAGAATATAGTGAAAAAAAAGTGTACTTTTCTAAGTATCCTAAGAATTTAATAACTTGTAATTATGAAACAATGTAGGTGGAATCAGTTTTTACTGGGCATATGCATTGCATATATGCAAGCACTGTAACAAAAACAATTGATCCTGCTACTTGAAATGTCATCATTGTCCTGAGACATTTTTAGGTATGCCAGAATGGTAGGTTGCTACAATGAAGGCAAGAAATAGGATGGTGTGGTTACTTTCTGTTTGTTTGGCTTTTTCTCCTGCCTTGTATCACTCTTCTTCTTATTTCTTGTTTTGAGGATGCAGCATGACAAGCATTTAACCATCAGCCTTCTTGTTTCCTCCTCAATACTGCACCTCAGTGTTTATTCCTCCCCTTATTTCTGGTAATGAGACTGTTCTGTGGGGAACTAGAAGGATAAGGGAGATGAATTTTCAAAACTTACAGAAAAATCAAGGCTGGTTGTAGCCTCTGCAATCCGTTTCACCAAACAGCCACACAAATAGTTGTGCCAGCACAGTGGAGCCACTTGTCTGGAGCCAGAAAGGAGCAGTGAAGACTAAGAATGCCTTAGCCAGCCTTCCATGGAAAGAAACACCCCTCTAATTCCAGTCTGAGAGTGGTATTCTCTTCTACTCTAAAGGCCTTCACAGTGCTGTGTCTGTTTGAAGGAGCTATTAAATGAGTCTAAATATAATGTTATGTTTATGTTACTGCTAACATGGAAGAAAGAGGACATTTCTGCAGAAAAATGTAGGTATACAAATGGAAATTAATAGACAACATCTGATCATTCAATCACAAAGTATGCACAGAGGTCCATGGGATCAGATGGGATGTATGTGAGTGTTGAAGGAGTTGGCCACTGTCACTGAAAGCTGTGCCTTCTTTAAAGCTCATGGCAATCAAGCAATGTTAATAGGAACTGAAATAAACTTAATGGGAACTGTAAAGCTAAGGAGAACCCCATGAAATCCAACAAGAGCAAATGCAAATCCATGCATCTGGTACAAAGCCATGCATCTGGTTCAGAGTGACTAACCACAACAATACAGGCTGGGGCCAAGTGTCTGGTAAACAGCTGTGAATAAAAAGATCTTCAGGTCATGGTGGACAGCAAGTTGAACATGAGTCAGCAGTGCAGCAGCAAGGAAGAAGCAAAGATCAGCTGCATCCTGGGCTGTAATAAAAAGATTGCAGCCAGCAGATCTAGGGAATTTATTCTTCCCCACTATTTGATGTTTGTGGAGGCTGCATCTGCAGTCCTTTGTCCTTTTCTGGTCTCTCCAGTATGATAAAAATATTGACTTATTTGCATCTGTCTACTGGAGGCACCAAAATGTTTTAAAGCTGGAGAATGTGACATATGAGGAGAGGCTGAGAAAACTGGGTTTATTCAGTCTGGAAAAGAGAAAGCTAAAGGGACACCCTATTGCAGTTTGAAACTGCATTGATCTGAGGATGCAGATAAAAGCACTAGAAGCCTCTCAGTGGTGTACCATGACAGCCCATGAAATTCTGATTAGATATACAGAAAATTATTTTATTGTGTGGACAGTCAAATACTGGGACATTCTGCCCAGAGAGGATGTGGAGTGTCTATCCTTGTAGGTGTTCAAGACTTGACAGGATAAGACCCTGAGCTACCTTTAACAAATCAGACCTGCTTTGAGCAGGGGGTTGACCTTATGTGGTTCCTCTTAAATTATTCTATGAGTCAATGATTCCAAAGCTGTATTTCAAATAACATGAGGACAATGTTCCAAGCACAGGTACTGAAATGGTACAGATATAACTATCTAGCATCACTGGCGCTCGTGTATCTCCTTCCCTTTGTTCAGTAAAAGGCCACTCCCAGGGAGCAAATTTTGAATTACAAGATTTCCATTAAATTCTATGTTATCAACAGTTAAAAGTTCATGTTAACACAATTTAATATCTTAAAGACAGCTATCTTTGTATGGCTAGTAATTAAACATAATGGCTCTAATGGATTGGCATGTTGGTGTACCACATAATGTAAGATGGAAAAAGTAACCATGTTTTAGATTTGCATTTCTGCTATACTATTAGCCTTCATAATCATAAGATTCAACAAGATTTTTAGAACTGGGATGGGAACTGGTTTTGCTTTCTTCTTGATATCATTGTCACACACAAGAATATGCAGGAGCTATTTGCATTGTTTTGCATCAAGACTAAATAGTGTTAGAGCACCTAATTTCCTTGAGGTCCTTTGAAACAGTGTCTAGCCTGCATTTTTTCCATATTTTATTGTTTTCTTGCTACAGACAACTCAAATGATGGTCTCTAACCCTCCCACACAAACTTTCATGTTCAGAGGAGTCAGTGAACTAGCTGCAGGTCCCATCAGAAATTTTGTACACCCTGTGCAGGTTTACAAATACAACCCTTACCTTTCTCATAACATGATGAGTGGTAAGTCCAAGATGATTGTCTGGCCTATTCCATTTGATGCAACTAAACAGACAGACACAGGGATGTGGGGTTGAGCTTATTCCCCAAAAATCTAAATTCTGCCCACAAAATGCTTATAATCTCCATTCTGCTCATTTCAGTTTTTCATTAATGTCACTAAAGGGGCTGTGAATCCTGAAGTATAGGATTGGAACTCAAGAAGACTTATATTCCAGTCCCAACTTTATAGCTGACTTCTGTGTGATTTGTGTGTGACTCCTTGCGACTCACTATACATTACTCAGTACCCTAACTTAAAAAAAAAAAAAAAAAAAAGAAAAGAAAAGAAAAAAGAAAATAAAATAAAAAAAAATAAAAACATCGCTTATCCACTTTTAAGATATAGACACTCTACTGGTGATTTTTTTCCCAGTTTTTGAAATGTTTTTATTGTTTATAAACAACAAGCAGGAAGGATACACATAGGAAGATGCTATTGTCAGAACCTGTTTGTGACTTTGCTTCTCAAAGCATCCAAAACTAAATGTAAAAAACATACATAAGTCAAGATGAAGTTTTGGACATAGAGAGACACATGACTGCCTATACACACAAATGAAATGTTCCTAAATTCTTAAATGCTGCACTCCTTTGATAGCATAACCATAGTTAATGTTGTGTCAGGGTTTCCACTATAAACCCTCTCTTTTATAACTAGGCAATAAAATTTTACCCCAGGCATGAAGTACCAGGTCTCAGCACAGCAGCTGACATTTTTATATGTACACTTTTCACACACGTAAAAAAAAAAAATCAGTTTAGCTACTTTACTACATGCAGGTATAACTAATATAAAAAAGCTTAAGATACTTTTCAGTTGAACATATATAATGCACATAGACACATATAGACATATACATATGTATAATTCCAAATGGCTTTGCCTTGTTACTGAAAGGGTACTGAAGAAATATAATACAGGCATTTCAACTAGAAAATATGCATTCATTACATGTATCTAAATAAATAATTGTATATGACCAGATATTTGATTGAAAGTTACTTTGTTCAAGGAAATACGAGCCCTCCCACATGGCTCTACCTCCCACACCACCAGCAGTCCCCTCACCCCAACATGATACACTTCATTAAACACAGAAGTGCTTTGTTGCATTAGGGGGGTTAAAAGAAGTGGAAAGGTAGGCTCCTTGCACTTCCTATGAGAAATGAACATCGACTTCCTCTGAAGAAAATGTAAATGGATTTGCTTAATTGGACTTGGGGCACTGGAGCAATTAATAATAGATTGTGTCATAGTATGGGCTTTGTTTATATTTAAAGCAATAAATTACAAGTATTAAGTTTATATTTATTCCAAGTTAAACTCATTTGTAATTGACATGTTACTTAGCCCAAGGCTTTTAAGATCTTTTAGTATAATTAAATTAATAGAGAGTTATAGATCACTGCATGATAAACAAACAGCATAGACTTTAATATGACAGATATACAGAGAACAGGCCATGTAAGTAGATCATTATTCTTGGTTTTACCTTCAGCAAAAATACAACTGAAATAGCAGAAAAAGGTTCAGTGAAAACAATGGTAAGTGCAAGAACGGTTTGTAATAATTTTGCTTTTCCTTTTCTAACTTGATGATTAAAACCCATTTTTACCAGTGTGAGGGAATAGTAGTCAGCAAAGTAAGCTTTCCTATTCCACCACTCCATCATTATTTTATTTCTTTCACTCACACCAAAAACTTGGGATTATGTTTTTGCACACCATGCAAGGATTCACTGAAACTTTGGACACTTGATTTCGAGGGGATCCTTCTAGTCCTTTCACCCTTCACATGATAAGGTTAAGTATACCATTCCCAACATCTTCTTGTCAAAAAAAAAAGGTCTCTGATAGCTGTCTAGAGACTCGCTATGGAGATCCCACACATGCCTTGGCAATTTATTTCAACATCTAATAATCCTGAGGTTTGATATCTAACCAATAATACTTGGTAAATAGATACTATTTTTTCCTGTTTACAGTAGGCATGGAGGAAAGACAATTCTGTTTCTCTTCCAGTAGCCTTTTAAGGTCAGTATGAGTCAAACCTTCTCCCTGTTCTTCTTTTCTGTGCATTACACACATTAAAGATGAGATCTCAGCCTGTCTGCACAGGAGCTGATTTTCAGATCTCTGACCAGCCTCTTTTCTCTCCTGCAGAGTCTCCCACACCTCTTGAAATGCCCTATGCAGTACTCCTGAACCCTTACAAATGCTGAGCAGAGCAGAATGATATACCATATGTTTATTCATTTTGCTCTTTTAAAATCTTCCCAGGATAGCACTTATCTTTTTCTCAACAACATGGCATTATTGACTTGTGTCCCACTTGTGATCTACTAATACCTTTAAATCCCTGTCTACTGGCCTGTTGCTCAGCCAGTTTTTCTGGATCCTGAATTTGTGTGTCTGATAAGGCCTGTCTGTCTGCACTGTTTCACTTATGCCTCTTGAACTGCATTTTGGTTTTCTTCAAACCATTCTTGCAATCTGTCAAGATCCTTTTGAACAGAAATCCCGTCCATCAGTATGATGCAGTGCCTTCCATCTCAACACCACCTTTAGATTTAATTACAGCTCCCTTCTCATTGCTCAGGCCATTAACATAGCCACAAAATAGAGCCAGATCACAGCAGCCATATACAAAATCAGACTCAGTGCTTCCTTTCATTTTAGGAGTAGGCCATTAATAAATACCTCTTATCAATTATTTTCATTTTGGCTGTACACTATCCTAAAGGGCACTTAATAAGACACTTTTCTCATAAGAATATGATAAGATCAAGGTCAAGATTTTAGTAAGTCTATAGTATGTCTATATGACATTTTCTTCTCCTCCTCTGTCTATAAAGCATCTTCATCATAGAACAAATTTATATGGGCTTGACATGATTTGTACCTAAGTAACCCATGTTACCCATCTCCCTGCTTTTTTGCAGCTAAACAGTCTCATTAATTATTCCAGTAAGTTTAAGTTGAGCAGTCTATAAGACTCTTTTTTCCAACTATTTTTAAATATATGTACTAGGTATCTTCTTTTGCTTATTTTTCATGCCACATCTGCCTTTGTAAGTTCTGAAAAGTAAATGCAATAACCCCAAAAGCAGTATTTGGAGTTTTTCAAATATCTTGGGATGAGACATTTCAGAAGCAGTATATTTAAAACCAGTGATATTCTCTGACCTATTCCTTCTGTATGTCATGGTCTTCTAGGTTAGCCACATGACTCCTTTCAGTCCCTTAGCTGACCTGTTTCCCCTCTGTTATCACGGACATTGCAGTGTTCTCTCAACTTCCCTCTCAAACCCATTAGAAGTCCAGAAATTAATGATTTTCAAAACCTTTTGCTGTAAGTGGAACTCATGCTGACACATTAAAGTATTAGGATAGATCCGTTTCTACCTTTGAAACTATTTGTCATCAATTTCTGTAGATAAAATTGAGACAAAGGAGTAGTTTGCTAATTTATAAGGTTGGTGTTTGTGTTAAACATTCCCCCTGCTCCATGGTAAAGCAAATAATTCATTATTTTTCCCGAGGATGTCTTCCTTCCCAAGAGTTACAAATGTATGCTCTTTTCTCCTTTTATTCCTCATGGGCCTTTCTCCTTTCCATCTTGTCTTACATTTTGTAAATGAAAGCTACCTTAATCCACATTGAGCTAAAATACATTTCTTGCTTACAAATTCTATTCTTACATACAAATGTGTATGTGTTATGATATAAATCTGTAGATATATGTGTATGTGCATATTTGTAAATGTATAGCTTTACATATATATATTGCATATATATTTATATAAATTATTCTGTTGTCCTTTTTCTAAAAAAGTCTCCTTTCTACAGCTTGTCTCGTATTAATAATTCTTTATTGGATCTTTCTACTCTGGATGTCAGTTTAATTGTGCTGCGGTCTGCATTATTTACTGTATGATGTGAATACATCTTCATTTTCTGAACTAATCCCAGAGTTGAGAAAGTCCTGTTTCCTGGTACTTTCTGTCTCAAGGAATGATCTTTCAAGGAACAGAATATGACCCTTATGCATTGCTGCTCTTTCTGATCAGCTAATTGATTCCAAATAACAGAAATTATATAATACTACTTTATCAGCATCATTTATCTGTATCTGTATGTCTGGAGAGTTTTTATTCAGTAGGTGGCTATTTTGTACTTACAAGTCTTGTGTGTTCCTCTCATCTCATAATTTTTTACTCCGACCCACTGAAATTTTTTCAATATTATTTACTTTATATATAATGCTATATCTTATATTATAGAGATCTGTGACTTAAAATCTTATTCATATTTGATTTAGAACTAGGTATTATAGCACCTTATCGATTTTTGTCATTGACATTTGTCATTGAGTATGGTAGATTAAAGTCTGCCATTCTCAGGTGTTATGGCACCCTGAGTTTGAAATTTTCTCTTATTAGAAAACTGACCTTTTATTTGAAGATGTTTGATCAAGAATTTATAGTGAAAGGCTGTGAATGTGGAAGCTACTTTAAATACATAATCACCTTTTTTTCCATCTACATTTAATCCAGACTTAGGGCTAAGCTATAGCCATTGCACTATCACCCAGTGACGTCCCCACAGATAAGAAGGGAAATCAGAAAAAGGAGAGGAGACTTATAGGTTGAAATGAAAACAGATTTAATGAAACAGGCAAACTAATACTAAAGCCAGTATAAAATAAAGTTATACTCAGATCAGCAGATGTAGGGTAGTTGTGATAAACAGGAAGGCAGTCCTCAGGAACAGTCACAGGACCAGGAGACACCAAATAAAAAATGCTCTCACCAAACTTCCCCCTTTGTAAAGAGCATGATATTTATGGTCTGGGATACACCTGTAGACAACTCAGGTCAGCTGCCATGGGTGACTCCAAACTTCAAAAAATCTGCAGGCCATGGCTGGCATATGATTCTGTTCCAGTGAAACCAGAACATGTTCAAACTTTACTGGGGGGGGGATCAAATAATAGAGTAACAATCTTCTTAATTTGCATTAAGAAGATGCTAAGCAAGCAGGTAAAATCCCTACACTCTTACCAATAGAAACTAATAGAACAGATTGGTTTGGTTTTGTTTTAAGTGTAGTTGTAATCATGATAGTCTCTTCTGAAATTAACAGTACTGAAACAGAATGTGACTATTTGTTTTGTTTGGTTATGAAGCTTTACTAGCAAAGGTGAGGAAAAAAGTCTTGGAAATAATAAAGTAATTCTTGTAGATTTATCAGCTCCACTCATCATGTTGAACATCTATGCGCACTTCTAATTTTCTTATGCATGGTAGCTTTTTCTGCATATGATGGTCTCTAAGTATTACCAGCCCAGAGAATAAGCACTCCCTTCTGGGACATACTTATGACATTCCAGCATAGATTGTTGTCACATGAAATAATTTCATATAATGAAGTTCACAATGAAATTACAGATGAAATTAATTACCTCATGTGTGCAATATACACCAGTGTAAATTAAATAACTTCTGAATAACAAAAAAAAAAATCTACTTTTCTAAAAAAGAAAATTAAAAAAAGCAAGTTGTCTGTGTTGTGTGCTCAGAAACAGTGGTTTTTTCTCTTGCTCAATCTCAATTTTGCAATTGCTTTACCTGCCATGCTTAAGTCACATTTCTGAAGTATACTGCAGACAATCCTTTTCTTTCAGATCAAGAGAGTTGATAACTGGTGTGAATGTCAGTCTAGAAGGTTTTTTTCACATCACCACCTGCTCAAAACACAGCTATTACTGCAAGTACTAATTCCCTAGTATTTAATTTTCCAAACATCTCTACTATATGTTGTTTGTTTGGCTAGTTAACCATTCCTC
The DNA here is from genome assembly GCA_024611175.1 of Megaceryle torquata. Lineage (NCBI taxonomy): Eukaryota > Metazoa > Chordata > Aves > Coraciiformes > Cerylidae > Megaceryle > Megaceryle torquata. The sequence continues at coordinate 295,925 of JANIJG010002299.1, read as the reverse complement.
CCTCTTTTAGGCAGATAAATCATTAACTTCAACTGGTGTCCTTCACTAATACAGGCTTAAAAGCAACCTGTGGCTAACTGGTACCTGAGTATGCATTTGGTACCTAATTTTGGTCTCTCAAGTTTGAAAATTGTAAACTAAATTACTTTACCAGCTTCATATTGTGGTAATTATTATATTTGGGGTTTACTAGAATTATTTGGGGCTTACTAGAATTATTAGGAAGGAAAATCTCAGATATTGTATGTGATAAGTGCTGACCTATCTTGACTGTCCACTTGTGACTGGTAACTGCGTAAATAAATGTCATAAATGAAACTAGTTTCCAGGGGAAACCCTGATCCCTTGAAAGATAATGAGAGTTTTGCCTGTTTTATTTCTTGTGGGTAACAACAGTTCATTCTGATTCTCTAAAATGGAGATACAGGCATAATTGCTACCTTCAAAAGATGGCCAAGAGCACACACTGTGTTTTCATTTTTATGGTGATCTTGTGTGAAGCCAAGTTCTGACATCATCTGCTAACATACAAAGCACAGACTAAATTTTTCAAAATGTCATTAACAACATCAGGAATATTTTCTATTTATTGTGCTGGACTAGCCTGAGAAATGCCAGATAACTTGCTTTAGGGACCTGTGACCTAAAGACATGATCATCATCTTCATCTCAGCTTGATTCTCACTAAATTATCTATAAAATTTTGATGCAAGTAAAGATGGGGAAAATGCTTTGTCTGTGATGTTATACATCACTGTGTCCAAATGAAAAGATTTGCATTCATGAAAGATCCCTTGTAAAACATTACAGGATTACAGTAGACCACAGAAGTCAATTAATAAGCTCTCATTCTTATACTGAAATTGCTATATGCAATTTTCTATTAATATTTTTTCACTAAGGTTTTTAATAAAAAGATATTTTTAAAAGCAAGCAGAGAACAAACAAGATGATTTTTCAAAGTGTTGTTAGTATGCTTCTGACTCCATCTTGCAGTAATTTAGTTTTCTAAATAACTCCAGTTGATGTACTCTTTGGAGCAAATCCCTGCAAAGAACAATGGGGTTGATTGTTTTGTTGACTGCAATTGTTTTATGTGTGGGTTGTTTCTCAAACCTCAGTGCTGGGCAGCGAAAGGAGTGTTTCAGAGAAGCCCCTCTAATGAATGGGTAACAGATGACTGTAAACCACAGGTATTAGACCTTTTCAGCATGGCACTTTAGTGACTCAAAATATTAAAAAAGAGACAGAAGAAAAACTGTGAACACATCCTAAAAGCTCAATGAATTCATTGTCTCAAATTCGGTAATTTGTGGCCAACCTCAGTTTGGATTTTTGACATTTTTGGAAATGTGGTTGATTTTGCAATGCACAAATAAGTACAATCTAATATCAAATGTACTTTGACACTTTGCAGAAGATACATCTGGCTATGGGACTTATCAATAACAGAGAGACTCAGGATATATGGTGGTTGCAAAATTTGCAGGTTTTAAGCATCATTCCAAGCAGCAAAAATTACTCGATAAAACAATAAAAATTAATTAAAATAATAAGGAATGTGTTAAAATAAAAGAGTTGCCTTAAGTACATTTACTCATATTCACAGCTGTACTACCCTTTTACTTGATTTCACTCAGCATCTCCTGACCGCTGTAACAATTCCTCTCATGATAAAGAATTTAATGAAATTCATGAAATTCACCATGATCACAGAAGAGCTAATCCAAATACAGTTCTAAAAAATAAGATATCTTCTCTAACCAAGTCTTCCCCACAGAAAATAAAATATAAAACTTTATAGTCTCTGATACTATTTAACAATTTTAGTGGAAATAGAATGCTATAGCAAAACATCCCTAGGATGCTACCCACATTTTGGTATTTTGTTCATAACTTAAAATTACTGTGAAATCTTATTTCTTTGGCAAGCATGTGTTTCATTCTGCTAGTCAAAGGCAAATCTTACATGAAAATATGTGGAATGTTTGTCCCATTCTGTTCCTGGAAACGGAACAAGCTAACAGTTAGAAGATCCACACAGTACATTATGCTTTACCTGTCTTTCAGAGCTTGAAAACCCATGAGACCAGCAATCCATAAAAATGCCATATCTTATTAGCACACCTGTATGCACAAAATTACTTATTTTCTTTAGTATGCATTAAATTCTGGCAATATTGAAATGAAGTGTCACTTCAAAAATCAGGGTAATTTATTTTGCAAATGTTGAAACAAAATCTGGGATTTTACATTTTTTTCTTTCTTCTAAAGCTGCAATTTTCATCAAGTAAACAATGAGACCAAAGAAACCTTTCTCAGTATCTAACATCTAACATCTGTGTCAATCACAGAAAACCCTCTTAAAGTTCTTTTCATGGCAGCAAGCACACCCTATCCCTCTTCTACCTTCGGTGATTAATGAAGTGACTAAAACGTTCAAACATCTTAAGGAATTTGGACACCTAATCTCCAGTTATTTTAAGTCAACTGATATGTCCACGAGGGAGCTTTCAGTTCCCTACATGGCTATAACTTACACATGATCCTTTCCATGTTTTTTTTGATTTCTTTTCCCTGTGAAAACAGAAAGACTAATACCTGGAGAAAACAGCAGGATTTATAGTGCACTGTTTGAAAGGCTGCAGCACGACACATGTTTCTTTTCTGCTTTTCTCTGTTATTGGCTAATAATTGATCACTGGCAGTTTCTGTCCCAGTCTCTATTCACCCAGCTGCTGTTGTCTTGCCCACTTCCCTGGGACCCTGAAGTGCACTGTAAAATGTCTACAGTCAGGTTTTTACTGTTCATCTAAAGAAGTACCTTAATTCTATTTACTGCAGATCACACAATCATTATTTTTTACACATCTGGGCTTTGGTTTTCCTCTTCTTCATTCTCTTGCTCTCAGTGCATCAGTGGTGACTTCTACACCTGGACTCAAAGATGTCACGATTACTATTCTCTCCAGCAGACCTGTTTCTCCCATTCCAGATGGACTATATCTCATATGGACTCATGAATTCACTTCAGTAACACAGGCGGTTCTTCTCCATTGCACTTTTATAGTCCATGTATAAAAAATATACTAAGGCATCTCTTCTCTACCGTTGATGAATACATGTTAGGATCACCCAGCAACACAGAGCTTTGTATACCATTTTGTGTTTATGACATATAGGACTTACACATCAACATCGTTCATAACTACTCTTGAGTGGCTGTTGAACAGCATTTAATATCAGGACAGTAATCAATGTTAGAATTCACATTTCAGAGCAAATTAGATTTACCTTCATAGTATCCTGTTGGATGTTGATGTGTTATTTCCCTGGGAATTATAGAAGTTCACGATTTCCAGAATAAGTTTGTCTTGTGCAATCATAAGCCAGGTAATGTCATAGAAAATTCATACTTTGACGTGTACAGACTTTTTTTTTTTTTTTTTACTGATGTTGCAGCCCTTCTCTTCACTAGGTACCAACTAGAAGTACAATGTCAATGCCACCAGGGGTGGGTCCACACCAGCAGTTTGGGGAACAAACCATCACAAGGAATATTTCTGCAGGCTTCTGACTGAAAGAAGGACACAGCAGCTGCCTCATATTTCAGCCACTGAATCACCCACCAGTTGGCCACCACAGGGGTAAGGCATTTGTATCCCTGTCTGTCTGTTGCTCCTCCTGAATTGCCATATGCATTTGTATATAAGGATAGCATACAAATTCTTCCTTATTCTTCCACTTTCCCTTTCCTTCTCTTCTCCTGTACCTTAAAACTCCACACAGCCATACAGAATCTTGCCCTACATGAATATTATATCATTACTTTAAAATATTTTCCTATTAGAATTATTATGCCATTAATACTTCCATCCTGTAATTTACAATGAAATAATTCTCTAACTCCTGAATCTTTAAACAAAAGGTATATTAGTGCTCTGCAGAGAAAGGCTGGTGGAAGAAGAAATAGAAACTCCCCATCCTAAATCTTAATTACAGATTTTATTTGTACAACGAAGAGTAAGAATTCAGTAGTCCTCTATTTGTTCAGAATCTCTTTATACAGATTTTCACAGCAAATTAATTTGTATAACACAGGAGGATTTTGCTACAGTTGTGACTAGACTAATGTCATTTTGGATAATCTTCATAATGTCCAAAACTTCAAATATCCCTGAACAGAAGAAGCAGCAGGAAAAAGAGAAACTTCTCTCTCCCCTGTGGCTTATGGAGTTATTTGCACTGGTCATATTAAGCACTGCAAATAATTTACTTGGTGAAATTATCCCTTCTGTCAAGAGATCAAAAACCAAAACTTTCATGTCTATGGCCTTGTGTTTAGGACACTTTCCCAGAAGGGAAGAACAGGATAAAAAGGTGCAAAGGGAGGTAAAAATGAAAAGTGCATCATATGACAAAGCATTTGACAAGGAATATACTGTAAACAGATGTTACAGTCTGGATTAGTTACATATAAAGTAGTTCATAGAGTAAGCATTTGTACTAAGGACTCATCTGATGGCTTAAGGCACACATTCTGTTCACTAATTAGATAACATAACCTTTATCAATTAATTCCACTTTCAGATGAATTAAATAATTGACAGCAAAAGGAATTTTATGAGCATCTTAAAACCACTGGGCTATATTGCAGCTGGGCTTTGTAGGAAGGGTTCAGCTGTGCTTTATTTTATTAGTTGCAGATATCTAGTTGGAGGAACTATCAATTTCATGGTCTTTCCTGCTTTGAGCATGAGGTTGGATTAGCATCCTCCTAATTCCAACTTGAATTATCCTATGATACTATGAGCCTGTAATAGAATATTATTCTATACTAAAAATATATTTTAATATAGATATTTAACACTTGCTATACTATATTCATGTTTTTCTGATGTTCACAGACTCTGCAGCATTCATGAAAAACAGCTAAGAAAAGTAAACCTTTAATCAGCAGATTTATTTGCCTATACAAGGGTCCTTATACATACTGAAAATTTGTTAAATGCCTGCAACAAGATTTGAAAATAATGAATTATATCAGTCCTGTAGCTTTTAAAAGTAATCTCTGGTAATTGCTTGAGGATTTAAATAGCTTGTTAGATTTTAAGAGACTGGAAATAACCTTCTGCACCCAAACACTGCAATATCATTTATTTTTAAATATATATAATTGAGGTCCTCATGAGAAGAGCTCTGCCTACTGGGAACTTCTCAGTCCCTCTGAGATTGGTGGCTAAGCAAGGCATTTACTGAAAATTAAGTCATCAAGCATTTTTTAGAAATTGTTTCAACATTGGACTCTCATGCCTATCTATTACTGATATACTTATTTGGTTTAAGCAATTTTTATCTTTGAGAGGGAACACTGATACTGCAGTTTTAGTCAGAGAGTTCCAAAGTACTGAGGTTCTTTTCAAGCCCACAAAGCTAGCTTTTTTCCTTTTTTTTCTTTTTTTTTTTTTCTTTTTTTTTTTCCCAATCTAAAAAAGCTATTAATCTTTTCCTTTTCTTTTCTGGCCCATCTCCTCTGTGGTAGCTGCAATGACTGGGCTGAACTTAGAAGAATTTAACTAATACAGTTCAAGAAGTTTATGGTGTTAACAACAGGAAACCATTGCACTAATCAGGAGATTGCCTGCCTTCACATACAGGGCTATTCATGAATTCATGCTGCTATTTTCCTGCATTTCTGAATGTCCATTGTTTTATATGAGAGCTTGGAGGCTGGTTTAATTAAAGTGATCTGAATAGAAGTACAGTATGCCAGATGTACATTATAAATATAGTGCAGGTTATGTAATGGTAAACCATCAGGAATTATATAGGAAAGGTTTGTGATAACTCATTGTTAACTAAATATAAATCCTAATTTATTTCACTGGTTTAAACTTACTATTTTTTTTTAACTAGCACAAATGAACTTTCTTTGTATTTTTAATTTTTTTTTTTTTCTTATTTTTACTACAGGTTTCCCATGGGGAAAGTCTGCTTCAAATTAGTTCATTTTGGTGAACAGGTACTATTCACTGTGAATAAGTACTGTAGCTTTTTGGCTAGATCCACAGCAGGACTAAGGGTATGCTGCTGTGGTTGCTTCTGTCTACAGCAGAGGTACCTTAAAGCCATGATTCAACTGCCATGTAATTGGCATAAAGAAATATTTTGTTTCAAAATTTAAATACCAAGTTTTTCAAAGAATAGCATCTTGTTCAAAATATCTACTTTTCATTATCTTGAGCTGCTCAACTGTGTTGTCCTATGATTCACCAGTTAAGTATTACCTCTTCTAATTTACTTATGTGGCCTGATCAATAAAGTATTTTCAGCATCCACTTTAACCAAAAGATGAGGACAGTGAAGTTCTGAGTCTTGCCTCTTTTTATCCTGTTCTTTCTTTGCTAGAGCACCCTAAACACAACACTGTAGTTCCCTTTTTACTACCCTTACTGAAACTCTCTGAAACAGGATGCGTGGAAGCCCCCAGTCCCTGCATTCAGAGGAAGCCTGCCTATTCATCTCACAGGAAAAAAAGCTCTTTGTGCAACCCTGGTTCAGGACATACAGCACCAGCTTTCACTGGTTTAAGAGGCAGGATGAAGTGTATATTCTTAACTCCCTGTATGCTACCATATAAACAAACCTCAACCCAGAGAGTCGGTTACCACATAAATTGTGGGTGCAGATACATGTTTCACACATGTTTTACTTCTTTCTTTGAAAACCAATGAAGAAATAATTTAATAGTCAACCATTTTCAGATTTTAGACTATGCTAATTCTTAAATTATTATACTTTTTGCATTTCCTTTTAGACTGTTCCACTTGACTAGCAAAGAGGCTTTAAATGTTGAAATATCTTTTTTATGATTTTGTATGAAAATGGAAGTATTTCTGACAAGAAACATGTTCCTACACATTCATTCAGTGCTTTTCCTGCTTTTTGTCTAATTAACGGTTTCACCTGGTAGACATTTTCAAAGCTGACTGAGCAGGAGGTGTAGAGCAGACAGATCCCACTGTTTGCTAATTAATTTCTCTTTTCTTATGATCACTAACAGAAAAATCAATGGTCATCTAGCACATGTTCTTTATAACCTGCCAATGGTTTAGCATAATTTGTCTAAAGATTACCCAAACAATATTCATGAAGAGGTAATGGTATCAAAAGTGGTTACAAGCAGAAGAGTAAAGAATATTACAAATATATCTCTAAGTGTGGAATTTTCTTTCTGAAGAATTTACACTTCACAGCAATACACATCCTAGACTCATGAAGAAGGGTCCCTAATTTTAACCTGCCTTTCAATGAATTTCTGCATCAGACAGAACATCTGACTCACCTGGAGAGTGTAAATGAGGCACAACTCTAGCTTCATCACCACAACATACCCTACAATTCCACTTGTTGTAGTGGGTGAAAATGCAATACACCAGAGTAATAAATCAGCTTGTCATGTCTGAATTGTTTCTCTAAATCCACAACAGGACTATATGTGACTCAAAGTATGAGCCAATGGGTATGTTTGGGCAGTGATTTTCAAGTTTCCGATGCTTGTCTACATCATCACCCACACATCTGGTGCAGCTTATTGCAAGAGATTTTCATGAATGATTTAAAATAATTTTCATGAGCTTCGGAAAACCAGCCAGGGCTTCTGAAGTTAGGCATAAAAGCTTGAATTTATTTATATATGGTCTTCTAATACTACATATATTCAAATTGCTTGGCAACCTCAAATTATTTTCATGTCCTTTTTCTTTTCTCTGAATCATTTCAGTTGAAAGGAATGTCCTCATCTCTTTGATGTTATGTTAAAGTTATGTTAAAGATTTCTATAAGGCATTGATTCCTCACAAGCACCCATCAAAATGACTTATGAATTTGGTATTCACAAAACTATAAATGTGTTGTTTTGGATAAACACAGTTTCAGTCATGACTCAAGGCAGCTGCAAGGTGGGTTGGAACAGCTCTACCAAAGCAGCTAAATTCTAAGTGTCTTGACAAATAGGGAATGACGGCAGCCAAGATGCTCAGAGGATAGGCTATTTCACACATTTCTTCTGCAACCTGAATCCTCTGCCCATGCTGATATCAACCCCTGAGTGCCAATCTTTCCCAGCTGGATCTCTTTTGGAAAATCTGTAGGTGAGACAACCTGCAGCCCACAGTCCTGACTTGATTTACATAACTTGGACAGGTTTAAGTACAGCCACCTACAGAGGCTCCTGTGCTGTACATGTTGCAGTCACTAGCCCTGGCCTTGCAGTGAAGTTTCAGAGCTTTCTGGGAATTCACTGATGCATGCAAACACTTTGGCAGATGCATGGTTTAGCCTTCCTTGCTCTTTTACTAGCCTTTGGTGCCTGGCACTCAGTGAACGTGCAAGAGGTTTCAGAGTAGGAACCTGATCATATTTATGAGACATTGCCTTGTGAGTATATATTTACTATTATTTTGAATGTGGTATTCATGCATAGTAACATATATAAAACAAATCAGAGACTATCTCTGTTCCCTGCAACAGGACCTCAGTATGTCTTTTAGGTGCTTTATGGACCTGCAGCTACCCAGACAGTTTATGAAGACAGCAGCTGATTCAATTTTTCTTTTAATTTAAGAGGAAACTGTACTAAGCTCTTCTTCTGCAAACAGCAAGAGAAAGCAGAGTCTGAGAGCTGCTGAAAAGCCATGGTAAGAACAATCACCAGAGATGGTGTAGACCCTTAGTCCAATGTACATTCTTTCTATTTTAGAGGACAGATGTGAATCTCCATCCTCGGGGAGTATTGTAGGCAGTATTCTCTACCTCACTGGGACTCTGCCATGTTACATCAATATTTCAGCATTCACTGAGAGAAACAGGAAAGCTATTGACTTCTACAGCCTTATAAATCGGATCACTCAACTGGAATGAGAGAAGCTTAGGCACTGAATCCTTCCTTTCCAGATATTCACTGGGGCTGTTCCTGCAGAAGACCCCAAATCTTGGCAAATGTCTATAATGTGTAGTCAAGTCTTTCTTTGCTCCTATCATCCCAGTCTACCAGGGAGCAGAGGCCTGCTTTGGTACATACATACAGTCAGCTTAGCAAATGAAAAAGGGAGATACATAGCCAAAACCATTATGTTTCTAGTACTGTAATACAATAGTGGACAAAAAGAACAAAAAGAAATGGCCTAAATTTGCAACAGGGAAGTTTTAGATGGGATATTAGGTTAAATATCTTCACCAAAAGGGTTGTCAAGAACTGGAACAGACTGCACAGGGAAGTGTTTCAATCACTATCATTAGAGGTATTTAAAATACCTGGAGGTGTGGCACTTAGCGACATGGTTTAGTGGTGGACTTGTCGGCATTAGGTTTAAGGTTGGACTCGATGATCTTAAGGGTCTTTGCCAACCTAAAGGATTCAATGATTCTATAATACTATTTTGTACTTGTAGAGCTTAGTGTTCAAGATACCACAAGATTTTGGAGCCATTTACACTTACAGCATTGTTATTAACTGGAGAAAAAAATGAGGAAAAAGGAAGTGGTCATACCCCCGCACTGTCCACTGTGTCATATGATTGCATAGTCTCATGTCTCACCTACAGCCCAAATATGTATTCCTCACAGAGGGAAGGAAGCCTATGAGAGTTATCTTGAGGGGCTGATTAGTGTTAAGGATATATATCTAACATACACACGCTTTGGGTTCCTAAGAAAACTCAGTAAGATCATAGTCTTATCACACATGTCATCCTTTGAAACTGCCAGGCACACCACTCCTCTTATAATCAGAAGCTTTGAATGTTAATTTCCCAAATTCCCACATCATCAGGAGGATGAAATTTAATCTCCACATATGTCACAGTAGACTGAACCAGGGATTTGATATGTTAGGAGAATCCTGGACCTTGTGTATTTTTAGGCAGAAGGAAATGGAAACATTTCAGTGTAACACTGAACTGTGCTTGGCCCTCAAGGGAGGATTTATATAAAGAGTGTTTCAGTAGCTTAGGGTCGTATTTGAAACTAACAGGACATTGCTTTCTTTAAGGTCACAACATCTAGCAAGACCCCATAGATAGCAGCAAGTCAGTCTCTAAAACTCAAGAGCAAAAGATCACTAGAACAAGTCAAGTAAATGGTGATTTGGATGCTGCAGAACCTGAGATGGGAAAACGGTGAGCTAGTGAGACACTAAACTCGTCAAAAACCTACCACCTCAGAAGCTGTTGAACTCCTAATTGTCTCTGTGTAACTGAGGACGCAAGTGTAAGTAGAAGCAAAAAGGAGGGAATAATGGCAAATAAGATATTTTTGGGGTCTATAATAGGAAACTGCTGTCACATTGAAAAGAAAAAATCTGGAAAAATTTGAACTCTTATTAAGAACTTTTAACAACCTCTAATAAGGTGAACTTTTTCTAGTTTATCACAGGAAAAAAAGTAGTCATTTTCACACACTTTCCAGGGGAAAGCCAGTGTGGGTATTTAACCTGTGCCTTGTCAACTCTCCCTACGGGAATTATCTTTCTTTCTTGGGGAGTGAGCACTCTGCAGTGGTAAATGACCATGTTATCTTTTTCCACAGTCCCATATGTGAAATAACTACATTTTTGCCCATGATTAATGAGATAAGTTCAAATAAAGGTTATGTGTTTAACTAAACCTCAGCAGCAGAGTTGTGAGCCGCACATTTAATATTTTTTCATCAGAAGCTACATGCTGTTCTAATTTGCTGATTGCCAAATTATGTCATCCAGCTAAAGAGGTTTTTTGTTGATATTCAGAACTACAGAGATGTCTTATTTAAATAGCAAGATAGAGAGAAACTATTAATATAGCAGAAAAACAATGATCTAAACTACAAAATATAGTTACCAGACATTGCCAATAAATCCCTCTATTAAATGAATAAATATGATCTGAGACTACATATATCATTCTTATACACAAGACCACTGTTAAATTAATAAATCTCCTACTGGTATAGATTTACTGCATAAACAGGCAGTAGGCTGGAGAGGTTATACAATCTTCGCCTCTTTGCTTTATTTGGGAGAAAAGTGCATGGGAATAAACTGGATTTACTGTTTCTTCTCATATAGTCTCCTTTTTTTCTCTCTCACACCAATAGATATAACCCAGTCACCTCAATCTTATGAAAGGCTTGTCAACTCATGTCATTTCTTTGGACATCACTACCAGCTGCAGGATGAATACAATTAAAATATAAGGGAAGTGATAAAACTTTCCAGTGGAGACTAGAATGCAACACAAAGGAATCATATGAGGATTTTATGGTAATAATTTTGGGTTATTCCTGCTCTGTGGTCTGCAAAGCTGTGCAGAGCTACTAAAGCAAGAAGCTATTGAGCCATGGAAGTACCAAGACTGGTGGGGGCAAGGTGCTCACAGCTCTCCTAGTTGGGTCCTTTCTCACTTCATGTGTTGTCTCTAACCAGTGGGATATTTCTGGAAGGGCTTCAGTAGATTTTCAAGATTTGTCTTTGTATCAGAACACAGGAAAATTGTATGTGTAGTGATGATTGCCCCATGCAATACAGAGTCAGAGCTTGGGAAGGGGGAAGAATGGTTATCGAAGACCATCCAAATGTCACGCTGGCAAAATGTAATGAGAGCCAAACTGGCTAGGGAGAACAAAAAAACTTGAATCTAATGTGACTTTAAGCCAGGAGTCCTTTGGTTTTAACCAAAGAATACTTCCTTTTTTTAGGAGTGATAAAAAGAACTGTAAAAGTACAGTCATGGGGATGACAGATTCAAGTTTTCATGTTTTAGAAAATCTTTGCATATTTATTGTGTCTGTAAAAATATTTGTGATAAGGCCACAGTTTCTTTTCTATAACTCAAATGGAATAAGACAACTATGTGAGTCCAGAGAATGTTCACAAAAATCATCAGAGGGCTAGAACACCTCTCCTATGAAGAAAGACTAAGAGAGTTGGGGGGTTTCAGCCTGGAGAAGCATCCAAGGAGACCTTACTGAAACCTTTTAATATATATAAAGGGACTTATAAGAAAGGCAGAGAGAGAAGCCTGTAGTGATAGGATAAGGAGCAACAGCTTTCAAATAAAAGAGGCTAGATTTAGATTGGAATTAAGGAAAAAATTTTTTTTCAATGAAGGTAGTGAGAAACTGTAACAGGTTGATCAGAGAAGTTGTGGATGCCCCATCATTGGATGCGTTCAAGGCCAAGATGGATGGGGCTTTGAGCAACCTGGTCTAGTGAAAGATGTCCCTGCCCATGGCAGGAGGGTTGACCTAGATGGTTGACCAAGGAACATTTGGTACTTAACAATTCTGGCTATTCAGCACGAAAACCTAGACATAAAAATCAGAAAGCTAAGGTCTTTACTGTCGTATAGATTGCATATAATGTGCTAAGCAAGTCAATGTGCAAGGTTTTTTTTTTAAATTACTGCCTTTCCTAGGTGTCAAGTTTTGCATTAGAAACTACTTTTTCTCTTCAGCTCAATATATCTAAAGCCATATCACAACTGGAATTGGCCAGTTGAAACTATTTGCATTGTTGTTGTAGAAACTTCATGGAATAACAACATGAAAACAAAATGTAGTAGAATTTAAAAGTACATTATCCAATTAGCTTATCATTCCTCAGAGTATTTTAAAAAATGTGTGCTTACTTCTCTGAATGTATCTGGCAGATTCATACAAAATATTCTGTAAATGTATAAACATTATATTGAGTTGACCAGTGCTAGAAATACCCAGCTCAGCATCTTCACAAAAGCAATAAAATTAATAACAGTCTAAGAGGGAGATGTATAATTGTTAACTTGTATCTTGACCACAAAAAATTCATCAGGTTGAAACATTAAGAACACAATTCCACATATATATATATAAAATCTTAAATATTGGTTTCATGTTCATTAAACATTGTTATTTCTTAACTTCTTTGTCTAGCTTCCCTTGTTAGTCTCTAGTCTCTTCTCATTGAAATGAAATCAGAAGGAAAAAAACCCAGAAAATAGAAAATACACAAGAGCTTAACTTGACAACAGAACTATTCCTATGCATAAAACTACTAGATCTTCTATAAAACACTAGAATTATTACAGAAACACAGAATTGTGGATTAACACAGGCCATGTGTGAAAGTAATCATTCACTGATCTGTAAATTTCAAAATAAGAGAAAATTAAATTACATTATTTTCTAGATAAAATCCTTTATATATTAAAAAAAAAAAAAAAGCAAGACTTGAAAAATGTAATGTTATCTAATGGAGTGATGACATTCATAAAGTTTTAAATGAATTCCCCATAAATTTAAATAACCATTGTTCATGCTGCTATCTATTTCAAGTACATTTACAAGGGAAGCATCATAAAGAACTAATCCAGTATGATTACTAAATATGTCGGAAGCACATGGTGGGTGCAGATTTTTAATTTTATGCAACAAAATGTTGAAATATTAAGTTCTACATGTGATGAATGAGAGAAGAAAACAGAAAAACATGTCCAACATTAATCTTACTTTGCTAATTCATTTTAGCATAAATAAAAATACAAGTGTTACTAATGGATTCTGTGCTTGGTGTTAGAAAGCAGAAAGAACTTATTATGACCCATACATTAACTTATGCTTTTAAACATCTCTTTATTTTTAATAAAGAATTACAAATTTCTCTTTATATGCACAGGCACATTTTAAGAGATAAATGTTCCATCAATTTCACTTGAAACTTGATTGAGACATTTTAAAGGAAAGGAGAGAGGTTTAAAACACTAGGTTGGATTAATGTAAACTGATTTGTCCAAGGTTATTTGTTTAGATAATAGAGGTAATAGAAGGAAGGCCCTGGGTCTCACAGAAGTGATGCTCTGAGACGTCCCATCCTGTCATCATGCTCAAAGCAAGTTCACAACAGGGCATACTCCATTTAGGCAGGGAAAATTCAATTAGGATCATTCTGTGGACTCAGGGATCCCAGTGGGAATCAGGATAGGCAATATTCAGATTTCATTGTCTCACAACAACATATGCCAATGAAAGACATTTTTTGTCCTGCTTTGTGCTCCCCCTTGTGTTTTCCCAAAGTCTGTTAAGAGGGTTTTGATAGCAGAAAAAATGACAGAGTAATTGCTTATGATATATTTTATTAATTATACTTAAAATAATAAAACCTGTCAATAATTAACTACTATCAACAGTGAAAAAAATATTGCCCAATCTATCCAAAGTTATGATTTTGGCACTGCACAATGATGAGAATTAAAAGCCACTCATCATATACAGAAGTACAAAATAATTAAGAAAAAAAAAAAAGCATTTCATACAACCCAACTATTAAATACTTTATAGGATCCGATTTTATTTTTCCTACAGTGTACTGTCAACTAAGCACATATGTCAGCACAAGTCTGAAAGTCAGAGCAAAAACTTAGGAAAGCTGGCAAACACTTTAATACTTCATCATTTTAAAAATGCAAATGAAAGGGTTGACAGTGCTAAAATTTCAAAATCACAAGAAAGATGTAAGTCATATGATTGACTAAAGCACTGCTTAATTGTGAGACTATGTTTGGTATGTCCTTTTGATTTTTAATATCTTCTTACCCTCCACACTACGGATATGCTTCAATTAGAGAGGTGTCAACTGTCCAAAACGTGAGCTAATCCTGGTCCATACAGAAAGAGTTTTAATACACCAATGATCAACTTCATCCAGTTTTTCCCAAATATAAGAATGCTGATTAATCAGCATTACTCCTCAACCACACAAATACCAGTTTCTTACCCATAATTCTTTCCTACCACTGAATTGTTAGTGGAAAGAAGTCTATACTTTTCTTGCAGCAGTTTTCATTGACTGCTTTTCTACAGGAGCAGCAAAGATACATATTCAGATCATCCATCCTTGAGGTAGAACTGAAATTCATGTGAATGGTATTAGCTGTATGGTAGACTTCTGTGGAGATTTAAGGCACCATACCGAACACAGCAGATTAAAATTAAAAACACAAAGGCAGAGAAGAAAGAGTTGAAGGAAAATGTCCAGAAGACATAAAATTTATAAGCCCTATTTTAAACACATCAGGTGCAGGAAACTTGCCAAAGCACCTGTACGGCCAGTAAGTAACCAAGACACAGAAGGAATGTTCAGAGAAGGCATAGTAGGAAGACCGAGCAAATGTTTTCCATCTGTATTCCCTGTGGAAAAACATAGGAAGGATTCTCCAAATGACCCCTTCTCTATGTAGGACCAGGGTCTTGCTGATGCTGGACTGCTAGAAGAAAGTGGACTAAAAAGACCAAATGAAAAATTTCTCATCAGGATGCTCTGATACATGGTGCAGAATTCAAGGAACTCAGGTCTGAAGTCTTGCTTCATAGAGCTATTGGAGTCCTTTACAAGAACAAGGATGATCACATAAGGTTAAGGAAATCTGAAGAATATAATCTATCCAGATTTCCAAATGGTCTAAATGATGACGAAGAAATGAAACTTCTGTGGAGCAATGTGAAGATCCTAATCTGCATAAGTAATAGGTTAAATAACAGCAGTAAGTAATAGGAAGTCAATAGCAAAGGAGAAATAACTCTACACTTTTGACACAGTTAGCAAGTTTATCATTCAGTTATAAATAAAATGCTTACTAACATTAATCTCTAATATGCCCTTTCTGCCTCACCATTAATATATATCATTGTTTCTCAAAGTCATTGGTCTTACCTTAGACTTGTTTAGCTCCATCGTTTTACTTTTGTAGAGGACTTACAAAACACACCAATATACACTCTGCTCTGTAATTTAAATCCTGTCAAGCTTTAGGAAGCCACCTTAGCTTTGCTGGTAGGAGTCTGCACTTGTGACAATAATAGGAGCCTTTACTATATAGGTTTAATTCCTGGATGTTGGGTCAATATCTAAGAACAGAGATATAGAAGACAGGTAACATTTTGTTTCTGTCAGTCTATTGGACTAGCTGCCTGCATAGCAGACTTCATCAGACAAAGAAAACACTTATTGTGTATTACATTTTAATTATCTGGGAGATGAGAACAGGTTAACATCTTCAGTCTGCAGCTTTCCATCTCTCCATCCATACTTGCTCAATTCACAAGCTGCTACTTACCTGTTTTCTTGTCCTTTGCTTTCATTATGGAATTTCATTGTAATTAGTTTATACATATCTCTTGCTTTAGCAGTGCCAGCATTTGCAATAATTGGTAATTATATGGAAAGACCTTAATTTTGGTATTTAGTACACAGCTAACTGCAGATCTTTGTTTTCCTTTGAAATATGTTCTGTGTGAATCTCAGGTCAGTCAGACTATCAGAGCTGGAAGCAAAGACTACCATAAAATCCTAGGCTTACTCTTTATACAATGAAGAATTATGCAAAAATTCAAAGAGAAATACATTTGCTTCTAACTGCTTGCAGTGAAAATTCTATGTATATAGAGATACATGTACATGTATTTTACATGTACCATGGAATAGGTTTTTATTTGTCAAAGTAAAAATTGGTGGCTTTGAGAATTCTGTACATGTGATATTTTTGTGTGCATAGCAGTGCATCATCCTAATTGCATGGGCAAATGTTTGCTTCTGCTGAACGGGGAAGGAATTTGTTTGACAGCACAATATGGAGGTCCACTAAAAATAAGCAGTTACATGGAGATCAATGTAAATCATTAGAAATATGGTCTTTTTAGTAGTAAGTCAGTATGAAGAGTAAATGAGATGATTGAAACTATTTAATTCACAGTGGAAATGAATAAAATGGGACAAAATAATGAATAGTTTAAAAGAGGCATACAAGGCACCTTTGTGCAGCCTTTTTCATAATCCAGTAGTACAGAGTTATTAAATCACAAGCTGAAGATAATTTTAAGTATGACAAATTGGAAGATGAGAAATGGTATTATATTTCCATGCAACATCATTAACTAATGAAATGCACCCATGTGTCAGAAGATTCATAGGATACAAGAAAACATGTATCTGAACAAGAAAATAACAATACAACTCTCAAAAAACCCCCTCCCAATTACTAAGTCATTTTGTTTAGTGTGGACAATTCTTTTTTTGAACATTTTAAATTGTTCATGCATTGGTAACCCCATCTGGTGTTTTTGCAAATTATTTTGAGAAAATTCGGGATCTTGACATGCTAGATGGCATAACAATTTAAGTAACTGTTTACAGATCAGTTGTGTCAGTTCCTGTGTCTCATTGCTTCAAAACTCAGGAAGATGGTGTTGAGAGTTATCTGCAGCATTTTTCAGTTTGTCCCATGATGTCTAGAATGGACAGTATTGGTTCCTCTATTTTTTTCCCTAAGAACAGTTTTAGTTTTGAACACTCAAATGTTTTTTTTTTCCCCCACACTTATGGTTAAAGGCTATCTCTTGTTAAGTTCATAAAACCTGATACCTCTGCCTGAGATGTAGGAGATAAAAGTGTCAAAGGAAAAACAATGAGAATAAAAGATGGGATGCTGCTGTCATCTGGTTAAGAGAAGGAAAGAAACTGCCTACTACATATGCAGGATCACCTTGCTCAACAAGTACAACATAAGATGGGGATATATTTATTTCTTTACCTCACTGTGGGAGCCACTCATGGGTTTTTTTGCGCTCCCCATTAATGGTTTTAATAAAGGATGAGGAAAAGAAAGTGTAGTGTTCACCCATTTCTGAAGAATTATAAATTAGCCAGAGCTGAGGATAAGGTTAAGCGAAGTGCACAACTCCACTTGTATGTGTCTCATATATAAAGCAGAATTTCTAGAAACTCTTTGGAAACAGATACATAATTGCAGGAAAATGACTGCTTTCTACTGTACTGGACAAATATTGTGATCTGAGTCTTATGTCCTAAGTGGTACCTCCTAAGTCTATGGATCCCAAGCCTGTGTGATACTGAACATGTTTGGTCCAAATTTAACGGCCATTTCAGATAAACTTGGAAAAAGTATTTTTCAAAATACATATTTATTTCAGATTAAGTAGAGGAAACTCCTTGGTTCACTGAAGGAAGTTCCGTTTGACAGTACCGTTACAACAGCACTACTACTAGTCTGGTCTATCCAAGTAATGGCTGAGGAAAAATAATCAACCTGGTGGTGTGTTGTCCCAAGTGTTTTCTGTGTTTTGAAGTTTTGAAGCTACATTTACAGCAGCAGAGCAAACAGCAACAGCTCACACAGCTGATAATACTGGCAATAATTTTCTCTGTTACATCAGACAAATGACCATGTGTTTCTTATTAGGAAAAAAAAAAAAAAAAAAAAGGGATCTATCACGACTGGGCATGACACAAACCAACAAGTTAATAACCGGGAAATATATTTCATCTCATGTCTTAATAAATGACCCTGTATAAATGCCCTGCCTGTTTGTACATCTGGAAAACAATTGTCCCTCATTCTAAGATAACTTTTGAGCCAATTGGCCAATTTTCATTAAATTTAGTTTAGAAGTTAAGGTCTCAAAGGTTAATTTCCTCCAAATTTCTTGAAAGAAGACAGACAGATAAAGCAAAGACAAACTTCTAAATTAGTGTCACCACTAAAAGGAATATTACACTCTGAGCTGAAATGGGTTTTTTGACACCACAGAATCTATTTCAGATAGAAATAAAGTATAAAATCATTATTGTTCACAAAAAAATACCTGTCTTGAAAGTCACATTATACATTATTTTAAATATTGTCAAGAATATGAGATCCATGATGTTTTGCACCTAAGTCATATTTTCATTCTGGATCATTTCTACAGTGATTATTATAATTATGTTACATTTTTACAATGGGGCATTTTTTCATCCCCTAGACAATCCAGTATTTTTCATTTTCTTAATTACAAATACCAGCATATGAAATGGAAAGTTAAGTCATGATGTAGGTTGCAGGAGCTCTGAGTTCATTTCCTTTGATGAATAAATAATTGGTTATTTGATTAATAAATAATAATATTTTGTTACCATTTTTCTCAAGAATTTAAAAAAACAACACTCCCTGACATTATTTTATTGGGTATTACCTAACAGCACTCTCTTGGGTTCAGGAAATATTTTTACCTAAATTTTTCAGCTGGAGAAACTAGGGCACATGGAGATTTAGAAATGTGTTTTGCCTCCCTGGTAAGTCATACTTCCTGTGCTGCAAGTTCCTATGCTTTTGCAGATGCTGTGAACAAAAGTGGGAGTAAAAAAAATCCCCAAAATGTAGGTGTTTGTTTTTTTCTGGAAATGGATTTGTCCAACCAGAGAGGAGATTAATTACTCCATTGCCATTCATTGCCATTGAATCATGGCAGCAATTCTACAGATACAAACTTTGCTTACAAAGAATATTTACATCCTTTATGCTTTTTTTGTCCTGGATTCCCTTCCCCCAGTAACAGGCATACGGGTATATGCAGAGGACCAGTACAGCCCAAGTATTTCCCCTGAGGTCCCACATGCAACAGTGAGCGAGCAACAATAGTAAAGTTCCATTCATGTGCAACAGTCTTGTCTTTTGTTTTTGTTTTATGCATTTTGGTCCTTAGTCAATGGACCATCTTGCTTTCCTTTTTTTTTTTTTTTTTTTTTTTTTGTTATAGCTCCTCATTTTCCTAGCATTATTTTGAGAAACACCTCTGAAGAAGGATTTAAATATTATCCAGCCCTTGTCATTTAAGGGATCAGCAGAACTTCAAGGCATAGAAGATGCTGAAGAACTACAAAAAACGTCTGAATTAAGGACAACATGGAAACATTTTTTTTTTCCTCACTTGAGAGAATCTCATCAGAATTAAGAACCATCAGCCCAGGAGGCATAATGATGCCTTACTGCATGAAGTGAAAACATGAAACTAGCAACAGCTTTCTCAGCACTCAGTCACAAGACAATTACACCAGTTTACCTGTAAGGTTACAAAGAGCATTTCCACTGGATCACTTTAATTCAAGGTTTCCTAACTAGTTACTTGGAGTTGCATCTCTGAGGGTAAAGTCTGAAGATATCTGCTCACATATCCATGCCTGGGATAGAGGAACTTCTCATGTCCTTCTAATGGGGAAAATAACAAATAGTTTTAAGGATTCCTGCATTAAGCAGAATGTCAAATCTCAGATAACTTGTGAAACACATATCTAAAACAAATATTATTTACCATTTTGATGTCACAAACCTGTATCTTCTGTAAGAGGAGATATTCTGTAGTTTACTGTACTACTAATTAATAATATAAAATGAATGAGAATATCATGTTTATAAATAATTAGTTCTGATAATGAACAGCACAAAACACTTAGCTTTCAAATAACTCAGTATAAGTCAGACAGTTACAGAAAAAAAACCCCAAAACAGCACACATACAACTCCACAAGCATTTTTATTAGACAGAGTTTCTCTTTGGGTGGATACTTGTAAAATTGGTTCATTAGTGAAAATACTTTGATAACACATCTTTTTGCCAGAAATGTCATTTGGGGGATTTTAGGAAAGGGCCTCAAAATAAAGACAAATATAGTAGCTCATATTTTTGGAAGGAATCATTCTGACAGCATTTTCTATTAAACAGTACCATAAACAGGGAAATGTTTTCATATCCTACTGCTGCTAAACATTTATAGTATTTTTCACATTATGAACACCTTAAGTTCAAGAGATCTTCCATAAACAGAGGTCTTGCTCAAAAAGATAATTATAGTATACTGCAAATGGCTTTATTAAAATGCATTAAAAAGGTTTTCTAAACATATTGTTTGCATTCTTCAACCTTGCTGTGACCCACAGCACTTTTACATAAATGTCTTACAATACAGTTGTTGAATAAAACAGTAATGTTACTATGGATTTAAATATAATGAACACAATTTACATAGCATAAACAATGTACATTTTAATTTAAATTTACTATAAAAATTAGCACAAAAACAGTAGTAGATCTTGCTATTAGGGAAAGGAAAATAATAAAGACCTTAAAAGTATTACTATATTTCTAATATTATATGTGTACTTCAAGCTGCATCAACACATGGACTAATTTAAAGCAAACTATTTCAATTATTGACCGAATTCAACCTCAGCACAGTATCATGGAGTATCATGAAGGCTAATTTGCTTTGCTTTACTTTTACTGTGTATAGTGTAGGTATACTTTTACTTTCCTGAAGTTTTGGGTACAAGATTAAAAAGAGCATGGTATGCATGTGCATGTATATCTGCTACTACACCTGAATGTCAGAAAACATGCACAGAATTAGAATTCTGCATGAGAAAGCTTTCATCAAAAGTGTGTTTCCATAAAAGGAAATGTTTTAATGTTTTTTGGTTTATGGTGAAGTTTTACAAACCACAAGAATAAAAGCTCAGTATATGACGAAATGCAAGATAACTACCACAACCAAGAATATGTTTATGTAGAATATATTGTTGCTGCTGCTATTTGCATTCTGTCCAATGAAAGGTCACTTTAGAATGGTGAAGCTGTACAATAATATTCTTTAAGGAGTAAATATGCTCATTAAGGATACGTCATAACATGATAGATTTAAGGATATCTGAACACTAGATCATTTGCATAGCACTCTTTAAACTTGGATTTTAGAATCACTAAATAACTAGATGAATTTTTTCATTAATTTGGCTAAGAAAAACTGCTGCCTTTTAAAAATATTTTTTTCATAGTAGATATTCCAGAAGTGCTGCCTATCCAGGACTCATTGTCAATATTAATTAATTTATGGAGTTTAATTGATATTAAAGAGAAGGTATAGATGTTAACTGTAGTGGAAGTATTGCTAATATTTTCTTTCTTTTCAAGAATATTACTGATATACAATAAAAAATGTGCTGCAAGTAGACTAGAATTGAAGAGGTTGAAGGGCCAGAAGGAAAACATATTTATGCCATGCTGCTGTGCAGTTTGAATACTTTGCCAATCAGTGAAAAAATGTGAGAAACCACTGAATCATTGCCAGTGATGTCAATTTGGGAATATTTGTGAGGGACTGAGAAAAAATAGACCTACCAAAATCATGAAGCAACTTACCAGAAAACAGGTTTACTCAAGCAAATAAAATGATGATAAGTTATTGTGATGGAAACCTATATGCTTTCTGTTTCTAGTTGTTGGTGGTATTTTATACTACTTTTTAAAGCGAACAATTATTTTTTATAACTAGTCAACATGCTAATGTAGATAAAATGCCAGCAGCAGGAGCATCCTTCCTGCTCTTAAGTTCCTTTCTTTTGCTTTCAGATGTACTTATCAAGATTTTAAAGAGCTGAGACACTGCCAGACATGTTTTTAGGAGCCAGAGACCACAGCATGGAACTGAGACACTAGCAGGTAAAAACACGAAAATAAATCATTATCGTGATTATAGAGCAAAAGCTCACATTACCACCAAACAAATTATGCCCATGTATTTGTCCTTCTGCTTTCCTCCTGAGCTCATCAGAGCAGCCACAATACAAGGAAAAAATAAATCTAATTAATATAAGCAGCTGATACATTGTTTATTCTGCCATCTTTCATCCCTATTATGAGCTATGTCATTTTTCTATTTAGATTTGACACTGTGGAAGAAGCAGTTTTTCCTTTAGGTTTGCACATTGTCTGGTAAAGGTTAGCATAGAGAAGAGGTAAATTCTGACAGGATTCTTTAAAACAAAAATGATAACAAAGTTGATATTTCTGCTCACAAGAATAGGGAGAAGTCTTCTAAATGAGCAATGCCATTCTTCTATCTATTATTCCTAACTATACTAGTTTCCATATTCAATACAATGTCCATTTATGTTTTTCTCTTCACTCTCTACTTACTACTGCTTGAATTAATACGGATATAGTACTATAATATTGGTTACTCTGCAGCTGTGGTAGTGAGAAAGAATACTGTAGAAAAGGTGTGGATGTTGCCTAAAACAAATAAAACAAAACAAACAAACAAAAAACCCAAACAAAAACCACACAAAGACACAGAAAAAAAGAAGATTGAACACTTTTTGTTTTCCTTACTACACCTAACCAGAGGACTGCTGACTCCAAAATTATTAGTCTCTGTCAGCTGCAGCATCTTCTCACACTACTTTTTCTTCCTGAAAGACAAACTTAATATGACATTTACTTTAACATGATTAACTCATGCCATTTTTAAAAAGTCATTTTTAGAGTATATCCACACGTTTTTTAAAGAACTTCAAGCAGGAGAATGTATTTCATATAGTATCTTGAACAAATTAAAAGTGTAGAAAGCATAGTTAGAAATATCTGAGAAAACTTCCAGAACCAGGAGAGAAACCCTGTATTAGATGTTCTGAGCTATGACTATTTGTAAAGACAGTAGTTATGGAGGAATGAAAAAAAAATCTACACATTGCTTTATTTTTTACAGTTTTGAATTATCTAGTTAATAATAATATTAGGTTTTCTTTTTCCCTCCTCCCTCTCTGCATTCCCTCCTCCCTTTCATCCCCCTCAACTATATTCAGGCTGCCTGATCAAAACAAATTACAGGACAGCCTTATAAATTAGTTACAGTAGACTAATGTCTAATGGTGACATGTCTGTTTTGCCATAGTGATGCTCATCCTCCAGAGGTAATGTCACCTAGGTTGTCAGACAAGCAACAGCATTTTCATAAATAATCCATGTGATGTTAATACAGGATGATTTCTGATGCCTTATAAAAAGTTTGGTGGGGTTTGATTGAGTTTCCCTCAAGATACTGTATAGTTAACAGCATGATCTGATCTGACTTGGCTCACTCTGATTTCTGAAAAGGCTACTCTAAAATACTGGTGTGCACCATGAAGGCACTTTGTTACCCAAACACAGCTACACTGGTAATACACAGAAGACTGCAATATTCTGCATGTATCTGTGGTTAGATCAAAAAGTCACAAATGCATTAAAATACCTTTTACAGCTAAAAAATCTGTCTGATATTTTTCTAGAAGAGAAAACAAAGGGAGTTTAATCTCTTCCTCTCAGTTACCATGGCCTAATGCAGTCTGCATGCTTCAGTTCATGTGACACTGACCTGTCACTGTACACACTGTACAACCCTCTCTCAACCTTCCTGCCCAACCCATCCATGGTCCATCTGGACACAATTTAACCTTTCAGAAATGCAAACATCCACACTGATACTAAACAACAGCTAACACTACAGAGGGAAAATGCCTTGTGATTAATCTAATGAGGTTATATACCTCATTTGTAGAATATCACCTCCTTTTCAACTAATAAGGGCAAAAGAGCAAACACACAATTGTAATACAAATGAGTCCCTAACAATGGTTTACAAATATGAGCAAGATGCTTACTGTAATACTTACAAAATCTCAGCATGTTCCCCTACAAGAAATGTTGAGCTAGAGACCACCACCAACATACATGTATTTCAATGCAACTGATTTTAGTTCTACTGGTTTATTGTCTACTTGGTTAGGGACATCCTGGTCTTTCTATTTGTGCTACAGTTTCTTCTCCCCTCTGTTCAACAGGAGATGTTTTGCCAGTGTCTTGATATACATCCCAAGAAATTAAACTGGCATCGCTGTAGTCACTCAGAGCTGGCCAGTCCTGTGAAAACTGTGTGGTTCCTATTTTGAAAAGGGTATTAACTATAAATGGGATGCTTAGTGTTTCTGCATTACTTTTCAGGGTATGACTGCAGTATGATATGGTTTAATACTTAATGCTGTTTGATGGAAAGAAATTAACTAGATCTTTAAAAGCCATGATTTATTTTCTTGAGGGTCAGGTTGTATGTGCACATGACAAGAGTTAGTAACTGAAAAGAAGGAAATAAAACATGCAGGAAGATAGAGGACAGAGGACAGAATGCTCAGATTATAAGGAATCATTTTCTATGGTCTGTCTTTATGAAAAGGTGAGAATGAGAAACGCATTCTTAGATTTCCTATATTCTCTGTGTTTTTTACGATGCAGTTTATAATGGAAACACTTTAATACTCATATATAGAAATCAAAGGGTTTATTGAAAAAAATCTGCAAAAGCTCCAGCATATATGGCATCACCCTTACACTCTGATCAAAGGCAACAATATAATGCAAAAACAAGACAACGATTCAATACTGAGATCAAGCTATAGAGCAAAATCCAAGGATGCAATGATCAGCAGAACTCTTTATTCAACAAGAGCAGAAAGGGAGTTTTAATATTGCTGCAATATGTTCTCTTGGACATGCATTTTTCTGAGTTGGTGGCATACACAAGTCCCAGTTCTTGGGTACAGAGTCAGTTGAGAGTAGCCCTGAAGAAAAGGACCTGGGGGTGTTGATTGACAAATTGATTTACTGACTTATGAGAAAGAAGAGAGTCTACCACCTTTGGAAGAAGGGGCAGGCCACTCAAGAAGAGTATGGTGATTTAGTTAGGTCATGTAGAAAGAACATTAGAGGGGCAAAAGCTCAGTTAGAACTCATCCTGGCCACCGCTGCAAGAGATAATAAAAAGTGCTTTTCCAAATATATATACAAGATAAAACGTATTAGGGAAAATCTCCACCCTTTATTGGATGCGAGGGGGAACACTGTTACCAAGGATAAGGAAAAGGCTGAGATACTTAATGCCTTCTTTGCCTCAGTCTTTAATAGTCAGACCAATTATCCTCATGGTTTTCAGTCCCCTGAGCCAGAAGATAGGGATGGAGATCAGAATAATCCCATCACAGTCCAGGAAATAGTACTGAAAGACCTGATAAGTCAAATGGACATGCATAAGTCTATGGGGCCGGGTGGGATCCAGCCGAGGGTGCTAAGGGAGCTGGCAGAGGAACTCTTTTGGCAGAGAATCTCTTGGCAGAGAATGTTGTCTACCTAGACTTCAGTAAGGCATTTGACACCATTTCCCACAGCATTCTGCTGGAGAAGCTGGTGGCTCATGGCTTGGACAGGTGGACTCTTCGCTGGGTTAGAAACTGGCTGGATGGCCTGTCCCAGAGAGTGGTGGTAAATGGAGTTAAATCCAGTTGGTGACCAGTCACAAGTGGTATCCCTCAGGGCTCAGTTTTGGGGCCAGTCTTTTTTAATATCTTTATCAATGACCTGGATGAGGGGATTGAATGTGCCCTCAGTAAATTTGCAGATGACATGAAATTAAGTGGGAATGTCGATCTGCTTGAGGGTAGGAAGGCTCTGCAGAGGGCTTTGGACAGGCTGGAGCAATGGGATGAGGTCAATGGGATGAGGTTTAAGTGTCAGGGCCAAGTGTCAGGTCATGCACTTTAGTCACAACAACCCCAGGCAATGCTACAGGTTTGGGGAGGATAGCTGCCTGGAGGAAAGCGACCTGGGGGTGCTGGTGGACAGCCGGATGAACATGAGCCAGCAGTGTGCCCAGGTGGCCAAGAAGGCCAATGGTGTCCTGGCCTGTATCAGAAACGGTGTGACCATCAGGAGTAGGGAGGTGATTGTGCCCCTGTACTTGGCACTCGTGAGACCACACCTTGAGTACTGTGTCCAGTTTTGGGCACCACAGTACAAGAAGGACATTGAGGTGCTGGAACAGGTCCAGAGAAGGGCAACAAAGCTAGTGAGGTGTCTGGAAAGCATGCCTTATGAGGAGAGGCTGAGGGAACTGGGGTTGTTTAGTCTAGAGAAGAGGAGACCATGTTCAGAGACATAAACTCCTGAATTTTATTGATATTTTAGGTGTGAAAAGGGATGACTGGGTGTCCTCCTACTCTAGAATTGCAATCCATATTTACCAGAAGGCCTAAATTTTTATTACACTTTTCTGAGTGGTCCTAGAAATTGTCACATTACTTTCTTAATTCTTCTGCTTATTCCTCTTTTAATCCTTTCCTTACATTTCTGTTTCAAAGTACACAAGATGGTTTCAGTGAAACAATTGCAGTGATCAAACACCTTTCGATATGAGTGGAATTGCCAAAATTTGTCTTCAGTGTGAAGATAAGTATGATCCCACATTGTACTAGAAAATACCTCAACACTCATTTGAATATAAAAAATACTGATCTTTACAGTGATTAGGTGGCAGTAAAAGACAACAACAAAAAAAAATCCTGATGTTTGCTAAAACAAGGTATTTTCCTAAATATAAAAAATGGTTTCGCATTAATATCCAGCAATACCATCTTTACAATATCTTTTAAAACTGTCAAGCTATACAGCATCTTTCTGTAAGGAATCTAAACTGAAGATACATACTATATTTATTGTTTACTTCCTGAGAGGAATAAATATCATACAGATTTGAAAAGAGTCTGATAAACATAAGGAAAATAAATGCTATTTTTTCTTAAATGACTTTTTAACCAACGAGAGTGCATCCCCTGAATATGGGCTATGACTGGATAAAATTGCTCTAGGCTTCAGTATTATTGTCATTTGAGAAAGCAAACAATAGAAACCTATTTTCAGTCAGTTGTGAGCCAGCAGTTGTTTCAACAAAGTAACGATACCTTCTATATTCATGAGTGAAGATAGCTACTGAACATTCCTAATCCTTCAGTGGAAAATAGTGTCGCAGTCTCCCTCCCTGTTTCTGTTCATCCCTGCACACAGACAGCTACCCCTTAACTAGAAGAAGTACAGTCAATTGTCTTGTTATGTACCTTTTGCATTACAGATGCATTAGAGCTATGCTTAGGTTTCATAATTGAGTTATAGCAGTCATCCACATATTAGATTCTAGTCTGAGCTTTGGCAAGACTAAATAATAGATTGAAAAATACAATTATTGCTTACCTACAAAATTCCTTTGCTTAGGAGGTAAAGCATATCTATCAGAAAAGTTGTTGTGGGGTTTTTTTTCCTCAGGCCTATTCAATAAATGAACGTTACACCAGGATTCTTACATAGAGTATCTTTGAAATGGGTTTTGTATTGATTTTTGTAACTACCCTGTTAGATGACGTTATCCCTTAGTGTGTCATGTTTAGATGGGTCCGCCCGGAGCAGGTCACTGAGGTGATAACTGTCATTTGGAGGGACAGAAAAGCAATCATAGCTTTTTCATTACTTACTGTTTTCCCCCTGCAAGTGTGGGATCATTTGACATATTATGGCTTCTGTGATTTAAGCTGCATTCTGAAATTAAGTGCTAGCATATCAAGCTGTGGGTTTAGAAAAATAAACTTGATGTCAAAGGAACCACATGCCCTGTAGGTCATAACTAAGATCCAGAAGAAGTAACAGTCTTCAGCATTTAGAAAAAAAAGAAAACAAAACCCGAACTCACACCCTCCAAAAAAAAAAAACAACAACTGCCAGAAAAGAAATATGTTTTTATAAGAGGCAAAAGGATCCAAAATTTCTAAAGTAATTGCAGACTGTACTTCCTATGTTAAATGAAAAAATGAAAAGACATTTACAGCCTGAATTTCTTAATTTTCCATGCTAAAACAAAAACATTGTGAAAGTATCACCAATTTGTTAAAACATTCAGTCAGCCAATAACAGTTAAACATAATGTTCCAAAAAGAAGCTAAAAAGCATTTTGCCAGCCTTTGGAGTAACTGCTGCACTTCCCTGCAAAGTTTTTGTGAGCATGACTAAGCTTTTAGGAAAATCTAAGGTGAATTTTAAATCAGACCAAGCTCATCTAACAAAAAAAAAAAAACAAAAACAAAAACAAAAACAAAAACAAAAACAAAACAAAAAAAAATCTGTATTAAAGCATAGCTGCTGACAGAAAATACAGAATATGGCAGTTTTAAAACTGTTTTGATATAGAACAAGGAAACTTATTATACTTAAACTGATCTTTTGCAATTTTGGTGGTTTTTTTATAAAACAGGTGCAAAGTCAAGCTGCCCCTTCCTCAATTAATCTTGAACTGTTACTTTGTTAAGAACTGGCCTTGTTTTTAGGGATGAGCACTTAAAATGTCAGATCTTCTGTTTTGATCAAAAACATACTTCATTCACAAGTCAGACCATACATCCCTTACAGGAAACTAATTTTTACAGTTCTTACTCTACATTCTCTGAAAACTCCTAGCACTATAAAATGACATTATAGCAATAATCATATATTATATGGTCATTGGATAGAATGCACAAGCAATCCTGGAAGCAAAGACTGAAATCAGCATTTCAAATTAACCTACATAAATGACAGGTTACAGAACTTTCACTCTGCAAACCCTGTAAACATTGAAGATTTTGCCACATAGAAGAACAGTTTCAGCTCAATGCAATGACTGTAGTCTGGTGACTCAGGTAACCTCTAAAGAGCAGAATGTCTTGGTCTGAACAGCTTTAGGCTGAGGAATCCAGGCCACCCACATGCTGTGCAAAGGTTTTAACCATGAGATTATGTCCTTTTACTATCTTTTCAAGGAACAAGTGTAATCTTATTCTCTAGAAGAAAGCTTAAAATTCTATTTTATAATTTCAGAGTGGAGTCATAATTTTTTCCAGGCTCTGAGAGTACAGTTGCATATGTGTATGCTCAAGCAGGTCTGTCTGAACAGTCCTCAGTAGCTCCCTCCTTAGCAGTCAATTTGGATTTCATGCTGAAAACCTTAAATCACCATAGAAATCTGTGGGGAACACAAATCACTAACTAAAATATTAAATACTAACAGACAGGGACGAAATTTTCAGTGTTAAGAACAAGATTAGTAAACCAAACCACCACCCTCTTGCCCCCCACTAACACTGAAGTGGTTATGGACATTTGCTTCCCAAATTCCTAGCCCCAAAACTGATGAAAGTCATATCGTTAATCGTCATTTACCTTATAATGTCCCACAATAGATCAGCAGTCTTGCAACTGAAATTCAAGACTTTAATAGATGTCATTTTACATATGGATCTTGTAGGTTCTTGTAGATTCTTTTAGGTTTCTGTCTCATATACTTAGGAAAAAAATTACTATTAAAAGAAATTATTTTTAGAATTTGCTCAGAAGTATTCTTCTTACTTGGTGATGATTAAATACAGTAAAAAATAGCCATAAAAATATCAGGTGATGAAGTTACATACTTCTCTTTTTGTTGGATATTTGAACAATTGTTGGATATTATCTCTATTTAAATGGCCGTGGTATACAAAATCAAAGAATAGATGTTACCTGAATTGAAAAATAATTATTTGGCAGATTGACAAATAAATTGGTAGGATTATTTCAAGTGAATAATACTGGTCAGTGTATTCAATAATTCTATAATTCAGAAGAAATAACTGATTCAGAGATATCCAGATCACATGGCACCATGGGTGCATTCAAGCAACATGCATTTTAATATACATTTAATACATTCAGTATTCAGCCAGAGGCATGTTTTGAGAGAGCTCAAAACCAGGTTTCTGATGGAATGCTAGTCATAATCTTATTAATTATGAAAACTTTTTTTCTCTTTTTTTGTCCATCCAGAGGACAGTTTTCAATTTATTTATCTAAGATTTAATTTATTTCTTTTAATAATTACTGGAAAATATATCACTGGAAAATACTCCAAACTGGTTGTTTTCATTGGTCTTTTTCTCACTGGTTTTCATATGCAAAGTCTTCTTGTTCCTGGATGGCATAAAATTCAAATTGCAAGCACACATTTTTCCCTTGGAAACAAATTAAATTATCTTAACATTGATTACTGCAGTCATTCTCTAGATTTTAGAGAGTTCTGAGCATCTAAGCTTTTTCAAATCATTCAAATAAACCTCACTGGAAATATCCACTGTTAATTATAAGGAACTAATAAAAAATACACTGTGCTTTTCAACCATTAATATGCTTCCTCCAAAGGGAAGCTAAGAGAGTATTGTAAAGAAAACTTCATTGTCCCTACAGAAAGCTATAACTGTGGGTTAACTGTCAAGGAAGTATGACAACAGTATCCTTTTTTTCACTGACATTATATTTTGAAAACACAGAATATTAAATCAGGATACTATCATTTATTCTGCCTTACTTAAATTCAAGACATAGAAGGTAGTGAAAATTGGGTGAAATTGACATTTTTTAACTTCTTGAATCTCTTTCATAATAAAAAATTAGTTTATTTTTTTGTTAAGCATACTTTCTTTTCTACCCTACTGGGTCATAGACTTGCCAAATGACTTTACATTGTGTCTTCTCAAATATGTGTTTTTTTCCTATCATGTCAACTTTCAGATATATAAGCCCAAAAATGTATTCAAGTTGTTTAAAATCCATACTTATAATTCTGATAGAGAAACACTATAAGAATCTATTGAAAAAAAAAATCCATTCAACCACAATGTATTTATAAGTTGTCACAGACTATTAATATGCATCATCCCAACAAAGACTCTCTTTGTTCCAAACTGAAAGTGGAAGAATTGAGTGAAGCTGGGAAGATTCTTGATCCACGGGCTTCTGTTGTTCATTCTTAAGCCATCATGGCTTCTTTTTCATGGCTATACTTATTTACTTTGTCTTCTTTCAGGAATGTAAAAGGAGTTTAAAGTAGCTTTAGCTGGGCTGCAAGATTGGGTTAATAAGATTATAACAAATCTTTTCAATTCTTCAGTCATCTTGCCTTACATTTGACTATGTGGTCTGAGGAAGCCTTTTTGCTTCAGCAGAAATGACTTTCACATTTCTCTAGATGGAAACTTCTTTATTAACTCCAAGCTTCATTAATAGAAGCCAACTTCTAGAGAGCCATTATATATTCAGTATGTATTGCAGCTACTTTGCAAGTCTATGACATAACTGACCAAGTGACCCCCTTATGTCTAATTCGATTCAAGAAAGAGGCCAGATAGATAGGAAACATCAGTACAACATGCCCATGGATCTCTAGATGTTCAATATGCTGAGGTGGCACTACGCTTCTGGGAGTATTGGGCAAAGTTTAAGCCATACATTTTTCTTCCTCACATCCACACAATGTCTGACTTACCACCTGATTTAACTTAGTTTCAACAATGTCCCATTATTTTCCCATTCCCTGTCAAAAAATTGTTTGATCTTTTTAACAAAACCTGTACCCTTTTTTAATGTAAACAGATATTTTGGAAGAAATATCAAATATTTCAAGGAAATTGAGGAGCTTTGTATCATGTTCACCAGATACTGCCCAAGATACAAACTTATCAAAAAAATCTGAAAAGATTATAGAGTCCTCTTTATTTTTTTCTATAAATATTCACTGTTATTAAGGAGAAAACTAAGAATCAAATCAAGAGCCATTCTAGTCCTGAAAGGGTAAAATAGCACTGGAAGAGGTAGAAAGAAGGATGTATGGCAGAGTTTCCACACAAAGAACAGTTAGAGATAGTAACTCTACCACCTTGAAGAAAGTCTATAAACAGGTTTATGAGGAAGTGATATAAAATCAAGAGTGGCCTGGGTGAATCAAAATCATGAAATAACATGTTTAAAAGGTACAAGAACATATCACATAATGAACACAGAAAACAAAAGCAGGAAATCCTAGATGTGCTCATGGAAGAAAAATCAAACACTGTCTCTGACTCACCGAGTCCACACATTGCTGGCAGCTAGAAGGGTACACAAAGGGAATTATCGCTGTATCCTTCCCTAGGTATCTGCTGCTAGTCACTGATGAAGAAAGGAAACCAGGATAAGATGGACTCTTTCATCTAATCCAGCATGGCAGCACTAATGTTTTTATTCAGGAGCCCCTGGCATTACAGAGGCGAAACAATGTCAATTGGCTGATTAGCAGTATCTTGCAACAGGGAAAAGCAGATGCTCTTAAACTAAATTGCTTTATTTGGAATGCGTACAGGAAAGCAGCAGAAGTTCCCACAGAGATCCTGCAGACTGGCCAAATGCAGTCCTTCTCACCACAACTCTATGTCTATCTTGGGGGGGGTCAAGGGGGGAGGGAGGCTTATCACCTATCTTTTTTGATATACGCATCCAAACTCACTGTAGGAGCACCTATTTTAGAAACAAACCAACCATACAATCCTGGTATTACTTGCTTTTTCTTCTAAATTACTGACACCAAAACCACAAGCTTTTTGGGATCAAGGCTGTCTAAATCTCTATACACATGAAATAGATGAATGTCAATGTCCTCTTCTATTCCTTTACTGGGTTTAGTTATGTCCTTCATTTATGGTCCTTGTAATTGTAAAAATACTTTGACCCTGCAGAAAAAGCTTCTCAAAATCAGAGTTAATACAGATCTCCCCCTAGTTACAAAGAAGAGATTATCACTCAGGAGGAACTAAAACGAGACAGAAGGAATTCAACGACTTTAGAAAACTTTTTAATATCATTTGGATCTCCAGGGCTAGTATCTGTAATCATAAGGGTTTTGGCCACTGCAAGGCATCATCAGAGATCAAAAGATAAGTCTTTGGGATGGTTTGTACTCTAATACTTTTGGATTTCTCTTGAGAGCAACTTAGCTCTGAATTTCTTTGATTTAAGGATAGCTACATTATCACTGTAATGTTTTATTACCATTAAATGTCACATTCACTTTCAGCTGTAATTGAAGTTTTTCTTGTGTGCTAATATAAGATCTGGTTATAGGACTTAAGCTAAGAGACAGAGTTTGTAAATTCATAGAGCACTTGGAGATTTGCAAAAAGAGTCTCATAAATCAGTTTAAAGAATAATAATGGAAGGCAATGGAATTAAATTATTAACATTACATATACACTCAGTTTCATTTCAACTGGCTTTTCATCATGATGACTTTCTTGACATATAAATATGAAGCTCTACAAAAGAGGGAGCTTTTTTGTTGTTGTTGTGAGAGAATGAGTGTATTAACAGAAAACTAGTCACTTATGTAAGAAAACTTCAGCAAGCAACTGTGTAGTACTGCAGGCAAAAGCAGCTATTCCTCACAAGGATTGTTGAAAATAGTGAACTCTAATCACTCACCTTCCTTGTTGCATTTAGGCATAATCAACTGCAAAGGGAAGTGAGGCATGTTCAGTGGGAATTGTAAAAAACACACTATATTGTGAAGATTACCTCTCAGAGCTGAACAGAAGGGCTGCTGAAACTCACTCATTACTGTCTTGTTATGTATACTCAGTTTTACAGTAGTCTCAAGCCCCCACTACAAACCAGGAATCACTAAATTGTCACACCGAAAAATATCTGCATCCCAGAAATATCTGATGGTCAGATCCAAAGAGAACTAAAGCTGAAGAAGTGGAATATAGGTGGATTTAGGAACCTATTTTCAAAATTGTCACACTGAAACAATGTTTTTAACTACAGCTAAATCTGGGATGACAACTTTGGTCTGCCATCTTATCACTAACAAGCTGAAATGAAAAGAGCTGAAAAGCTTGGATGAGAAAGGTGATGATACCAATTTTTGAAATCATGTTCTGAAAAAAGAGATAAAGTATTGCTCAGGACTCTGAAAGCAAGTTGATAGGCAACTCAAGAAAAAGATACCAGACTGTTCAAATGCACTACAATTTCTCCACAAAGTCCTAGATAAGTGTTGTCACAGAGCACAATGTCCCTCAAAGTTCAGATGGGTTTCTTATTCTCCCTGTTTTTTATTGATTACTTGAGTGTGGCTGCACACTGAGGAACAGCACAATGTGCTGTCTGCTATGGATTCTGAAACACTCAACTCTCCATATAAACTCTAAGTCCCTAATTTTGTTTCCTAGGACAATATCCTACTCTCTGGTTTATATTAAAAGAGCTTAAATTCTCATCATTGCAGCACTCCACTTTTAAGCAGCCAAGTCCCCAGAACTAAATTTAATATTAGCTCTTCTTGGTGCACAGGGATCAATTTCCAGAGATTCCCTTCCTACTTTAAAGCCTTTAATGGTTCAATGACCTTTGCCTAGATGTATCCCTAAATTACTGAGCTAGTAACATCAAGAAATCTTGTTTGTTCCTCCAGTATGGCAACTTTTCACCAGAGGCTGAAAAGGAACATGAGATTCAGGCCTGCCACCATCATGATCTTCTTCTACTATAGTTATTACTGGCTCACAGTAGAAGCAGCTGTCCTTATCTGCAGAGAAAAGGGATCTTATTTCTCCCTGGACCTCAGATGGGAGCAGAGGCATGAGAAGCTCATTAAACATTCCTCTTTCTCTTGCACTTTTGTAAGAATGGTGTTGCAGATGTATCAAATGTATCCTACAATGGATCAATTTTGACATTCACAAACTTCTTCGAACAAAATAAACTGAAAGCATTCTTAGGACTTGTCAACGACATCAATAGAATGGGTAGTTCATTTCCAAATATTAAGAAACATCTAGCAAATCATGTTTCTATCAGTAACACAGGTAAAACTAGCTGCTTGCTCATCTGCACGACCACCAACTCTGAAGTTTGGAGGCCTGATAGTTTCCTGAGCTTTAATGCAAAAAATCTGTTCATCAACATCTTCTTTACCAGAAAAGCAGTATTTTGTATTTATTACTGTTACTTCTGTTCTTCTCTATACATGAAAACAATACTATGCTTTGGTATTCAAAAGAACACAGTACTGTACATAAAATATACAATTCAGAACATTTTGTTCAGAAATAGCCCTGAAATGTATTAAAATAAAATACTTCTGGAAAATTAATGTCTTTTATGTCAGATACAGTTTGTGAATCATTTGCAATCCAAAATCGGCAAAATTTGACAACGGTTATTATTTGTGGTGTATAATCCAAATTTTTTTAACAACCAGCATTATAGTTTGTGATAAACTATCACACTCTCTAAATAATAAATTTTTACTGATTACATGCTTCTATCTTACCAGTTGAAAATTCTGGCATTCATTCCATTGATACTGACTTTCCCTAAATTTACAAACATAAGGGCCACCTGGTTGCTGGACAACTTGTAGCTATACAACCTGTGCTTATTCATAACTTTCACATCAATTTTAATTTATCATCCACTTTTATGCACTGTACAATAATTATAGTTTCACTTTATTCTACTGAGTCTACTCATCTTATTACAGGTTTGTATATTTCAGTTTCTTTTCATCACATATTTGACTGAAAAAACCCACTGTTTATTCTTTTACAGAAATGCCACAAACTGACAAAGAATTTTTTTCATTACATTTAGGTAGCAGGTTGCAGAACATTCCTACTAACCCACTTCAAGAATAGCTTCAAATACAGAGGACAGGTGGAACAACTGCCTTCTGAAGGAAAGTAAAGTAGCCATTCCAGAAGTGACAATACATTTGCTCTATGCCAAGTTCTTTTTAGTTTTGTTTTACTTAAATCATAGTTCAAACAAAGAAGAGCTATCATCTCTTTAAAACGGACACTATGCATAGAGTGATATATCAAAAATATTACAGGGAGATTATTATAGATGGTGTTTCACAATGTGCCTTCAAGCTGTTAGTGGAAAATATTTATTTCAGGTTGGGTTTTTTTCCATATCAGGCAGCACCATTTCAGTTACACATTAGACAGGTATTCTGGAGATGACACTCAATACTGTTATGATCACTTTGGGTGGCAGTTACCTTTTACTGGTCTTTGTGTTCATAATCACTGATCATATTCTCCAGCTGTCCACTTGCCCATTTTCAGAATTATATTAATCTTGCCCAGGAATCCTTCTCATTTCTCAAGCAAATTCTTTTTCCAAGACATTCTGGGTACCAGAAATGTCATAGCATGTATACAAATGTGAATAGTCTAAAATATCAGCTGGTTCATCAAAACATTTATGAACATAATTTTATTTGTAGACAGAAATCCAGAAATAAGATAGAGAAAAGCAGGATGTTAGTGAACCAATGACTCTGCCCTGCAGAAATTAACTCTTAGAACTGTTCAGAATATTTAAAATAGAAATTAGTCTCAATGTCACAGAGTTGCAAGTTAAGTCACCCTCCCCTTACAAGATGAGGTCAAGCGCCCTTTTAGCCCATGCATAGGAGAGACCTAAGTAAGAGCCAGGACCAGACCACAGCTCCACGTGTGCAGACAACAGATGCAGCATTTTATACAACAGGGCACAAAGAAGAGGCCAACAAACTTTCTCTGTCCAGCATACACATCCTTAGTTATGGTGCACCACATAGCATATTCCCCAGGAGCTACTGGAGAAACTGTCCCTTGTAATCAGATGGAGCTTGGACTAAGTTGGAGCTTCAAAGAAGAATGCAGCTCTGCATGTCTCAAGCTGCAGGGAGTGTCTGGGGCCTCTTGTTCAGCCTGAGGCACATGGTCTTCTAGCCATGTGCAGTTCTCAGTGAGATATATTGCCAAGAAAAGCTGCAGAGGAGGTTTCCAGACTATGCAAAGAGAATGAGAAAGATATCAACTGTATCCTCTCTGAGAACAAACAACTTCAAAAGCCTGAACCTTCAGGTGCAGTGGATGAGAAGGAAGAATCTATGCTCATGAAACTGGAAAGTGGAAATTCTCATCATGAGAAAAGCTAGAAGCTGGTGACTTCTCACACCAGGAAGAAGGCTCTTGCTGTACCTGAAGACTTGCAGTAACAGAATAGGTACAGTGTCCTCATAGCAGATGAGGGGCTGTGAGACCCATCAACAGTATATTTGGCAGCTGAGCCCGAGCCACTCAAGACCACTAGAAGGAAGTGGTTACTGACAGTGGTAGAAGACTCCCTATGTCAAAGATCGTCATCTGCAGACCTGAGCTGTCATTCAGGGAGGTTTGCAGCTTTCTAGGGTCTTTCATTAACAGTGTTGTAGAGACACTGTGGAGGCTCATCTGGTCCTCTGCCTAATATCCTTGCTGCTCTTCCATATATGGACTAATGACTGATTAAAGGACTGGAGCAACTTTTGCAATGAGATGCTGAAAGAGCTGGGCTTATTCAGCCTGGCAGTAAAAATGTTCAGCAGGGATCTGAGGGAAGGTTGAAAAGAAGATAGAGCCAGACTCTTTTCAATGGTGGCCAGTTACAGGACCAGAGGTAATGGTCTAAAACTGAAACATGGGATGTGCCATCTGAACATCAAGAAATGCCTTTTTTATTGTGAGGATGACCAAGAACTGATACTGCATTTTGTCACTACATTTTCCAATGAGGAGATATTTACAAAGCATATTCTGGACATAAAACACTTTTCTTGTGTTTTTTTTTTTCCACAGTAATGAAGTACTAGTGCAGAATGCCCTAAAGACTGCACTGAGTCATATACCTCACCCCCTTAGAAATATGTAGAAATGCTTCTGGAACATTATCTAAAAGTAGTGCCAGAACAACAAGTTTCCCATAACTGTTACTCAGTTCTTCTAGGAGTGTTAAAAAACTGCTGTCAAACTCAATTTTATTCGATGTATGAAGACAGTTTAAAGAATTATACTAATTTTTCCAAGTAAATTAGATTACAACCATATTTAATAAAAAAAAAAGGTCCCTACTGATGTTCCTAAAGCTGACCTATTAAATAAAGTATCAGCAGTGGCTCACATATTTACCCATAGCACAGTTTATAAAGTGTAAGAAACAAATTAGTTAATCATATCTCTGTTGCCTCAGTAATACAAATTAATCAGGTGTTGAATGGATTGTGGAAATGAATTTATTCTGCTGAAATAACATCGTATGTTTGTATGGAAAAGACTGAAAATCTACTTTTGAAGCCAAAAAGAAATTAAAATTTTAATAATAAGATGCACTCTGGCTTTGATTCAATTTAACACGTAAAATAAATAATCACAGCATGCTTTTAAATGTGACACCATCAGTGTTGCAGTACAGACTAGCTGCTGATGTTCTCTCCTTGAAGGCTAATTATCAAGATCTACACGTGTGCATACATACATGTTTGAACTTGCATACTACACACACACAGATGTGTATAGAAGCTAAAGTCAGATGATATATACTGAACTATTGTTAAAAATGGAGAGAGTATGAAGAATATTTTGACGCAGAACTGGTAAAATGGCATTAACAGAAATAAGAAAGTATAATGAGCCAACAGATGCACAGATTACACTGTTAAAGACCAGAAGAAAATCACGAATTATATAGTAGTCAAGATTTGTAAACAAGTTAATTATTCCTGTTACAATCTGCATAGTTTTCATTTCTCACTTGTACTCAGGTGTCTACGCAGTGTAAATAGCTGCTTTTTTAAAACCAGTGTACCTGCTCTGTAATCTAGCAATGGCATTACACATTTCCTCAGCAGTTTTTGACCTAATTATTCATTTATCCATAACACCTTGTGGTCACTTTAGAATGCTGTTATCTATCTCCCATATTACCTTCAGTATTTCAGTAGTGATGTTTGTAGCTACAAAACAAGTACATATATATAGTTGTACAGGATTTAAATTTACAATGCATTTAATTTTAGTTGATAATAAGAAATTTACCTATAGTGTGTGTTTGTTGCAAATACAAAAATACATTGATTTAACTTTTTATAATTCACTTTTTAGAAGAACAACAGATTAAACTTTCAATTACTTTGTATAAAATCTTAATATAAAATTGCAATATATGGGATCATGATTTACAGTCAAAGTGGAGCTTGCATGAACTTCTGCAAGGGAAGTCACAGTCTGACCTTAACATGAGACTGACACACATGCCTGCCTTCCCCTAACCTCTGTTCCTTTACTGAAAGTCAGCTATACCCAGGCACCTGTATTGTAGTGCCATTTTTGCTTTCATTCACCTTAGAATATATTGCTGAGAAAGGTCTAAGGCTGTACTTTCAAATTAAGTCATATTTGTTCAAGTATGTATTTAGTAATTCAGTATGTATTATTAATATTAAAAGACGTAAGTATTCTTTTAGTTATCTGTAGCCTTAGTCTCCTACTTCTACTGAAATCAATATAAAAATCACCTTTGACAGCCATGGGACCTGGCAGATCAATTACTTGATTCAATTCCTTCCGAAATAGGAACTGTGGTTTATTATAATTAATAGATAATTTTTACAATCAAGATCTCATTTCTGTAATCTTCACCTCTAAAACCAGTCCTATTAACTGAAATAAAATACAAAACAAACACATAGTTTAATTTCTAGGAATATATTGATTACTCATCTATATGTGGTAAAAAGTTTATGCAAACTAATTTGTGTTGGGAGTAACCAAGAATCACATTTTGACTTTCCTATATAACACTTATGTGATACTTCATCTTCCCAACAGAATAACTAAAAATTTATAGGTAGTAATTAATATAGACACAACAGCAATAATTCATTAATCTGTGCAAAAACAGTGATTCTCTAAACACCAGTACAAACTAAATCTGAATTGCAGAAATGTTGGCACAATCTGACCACTCCACAGTCACTCAAAAAAGATCTGTTCACCGTTCACCTGGGAGCAAGTGGCAGACTAGCCAGAACTCACCCCTTGCATGAGAGCTGTGACTTTTTCAACCACTTGTGAGTTGTGAATTTCAGTGGAATGCCATACATGTTAGGTATACATTACTTTACATCCACATATAGCATTAATTTTTAAATTATTTTAAGCAGACAATGGAAAAGCATCACTTTTTAAACCCCCAAACTGAAACCTACTTTAACAAGATGTGTTGCATATGGACCGTGTGGAATTGACCAGAAATATTCTACCTCACGTGCTGTGTAGTTTAGCGATCTGTCTGAGTGCCTATCCCCAGGCAAACACCTCTGTGTTACCCTGAGTAATTCTTCCATGATCCCCTTTGAAAAGAAAACCAGGTACGTGAATGAGAAAAGAGCCACTCAAGTAACCTCTCCAACTTGGACAGTCCAAAAGCCACAGGTGTGCAGTTCATGGAGTAGTTATCACAATATCAACACAGGCACAGACACAACTCTCACAACTAATGTTGATGGAAAAAAGGGAGAATGCATGTACAAAAGCAGTTACCTGGACACATTAGGAGATGGTTAGATGTAAACTGAAGCCCTAAGGGTTCATTCAGGTATCTCTGCGCCCAAGCATAAGCTTTCAGCAAGCTGTCTTAGCTCAGATATAGTTCCAAGAGACTGGAACTGGCCAGTGTTAACTAATATTATTTTTAATATATTTCTTTCATTTTTATCAAACACTATGACTTCCATTCATGGTTAGCTCAAGGTTGCTTCTAAAATATTCACTTTCTTCAAAAATGTATGAGCATGCAAGCTGATGTGAGATGTACACCTTTAAACCAGATGAGAAACTAGCCCAGAAAAAGTGTCCAAAACTAAAAGTGCCTCTTCTGATGCACCATTTTCCATAGCTGTCCATTATATACTTTCTACATTCTTAAGTCTTTATATATAGACATAGGCACAGATGCACACATACAACTAACTTTCCTTTTGGTCCAAAGCACTGCTAGACATAGTTGATTCTGAGATACATGTTTTCAGGAAGCATACTGGAATAACTTGAAGAACATTTCTTCTGTTTCAACTAATAAAAGAAAAGATTCAAGACACATCTGTAATGCTGTATTTCTCAAAAGATGTGCTTGTTCTACCAAGGATATGCCAATAATTCAAGGTAATCAGCACGGTGCATTACAGAGGAAATTCTGAACCAACAAGCTGTACAAACAAAATAGCAATCAGAAGATTTAATGCATTTCTGATGTACATTTAAGGCATTGACACTGGGCCACAGATGTACATGTGTTGTGTTTTATCTTGTTGAGATATGGCCTGTGAGAACCTATTATAGCACATCATCACCCACAACTACTGGGCCCAGAAAAGGAAAAATTCCATCACACATTACTTCTTCCGATATATTAGAGAAACAAATTGTACTTGGAATTGAAAAGTCACAGTCTTTTTCTGTCTTAATAAATTTCTGCCAAAAGGCTAAGTGTAAAACTAGAAATACTTCCCAAATGTTGTTACTGTATTATCATCTCTGACATCTCAAGGGCTGCTCAGGGAATCATCTAGATATCATTTCAGAGTTCTCACAATAAATCTGCTTTTTTTATAACCTGTGCTTGGTTTTATGTAGCCATTTTGAGTTTTCTGTACTCGAAATTTAACATCCCCTTTACCAAAAGGCAAAGGCTGTTTTATAAAAAAACCTGACACTTTCGTGATCTGATGACACTATATTCTTTTCAAAACCATAGATACACCTTCAAATGTTACTTTAATTTTTCCAAAGACATAGTCTGAAATTGTGTGATGCATCTGAAGAATCTTAATAGCCTTATGTCCCTGCACTGTCATCTTTATATCTAGATTATGCATTATATTTTGATAATTTTTAGATTCTGTTATCAATAGTGACAAAGACTCTTGAGTGTTTTCTCTCACACACATTGTAACTCTTCCATATGTCATCTCAACTACGACTATTTCTGCTATCTTCTATTATGTTTTTAATCATCTACCTCTCTACCTCTACAATGAATACATGAGGAGTTTATAATATACTGGTATGAGGATGACAACATGTTAAATAAAACTTACTTTTTTTTGAAGTTATTCCAAGAAAAGCAGTCTTCCATGTCAGTTTTGCCCCATTTTATTTCTCCTTCAACTAAGCAGAGAAATTAACAGAAAAATGCAGAATTTGTGCCTATGACATTGGTTTAATTACTCATTTACCCTCCAAGCTCCTGCTTCTTTGACAGGCCATACTTCAGGACTGCCAATATTCCCTGGGATGGAACAATGAAGTCTTTACTGAGGCATAACCCAAGCCTGGCTAAAAACTTAGGTAGAGAGGTACAGGGATGAGATGTCTTGCTCCATTGCCCCTTCCAGTCTACCAACATCTTACATTCAAAACCATTCATCTCACCCTCCTCTGCACATGGTACATACCCTCAGCATCATGCTAGTAAAGCAGAAATTTGGAGTGATGGAAAGCAGCCCTGTAACTATCTTTTTTTTCCAATATAAAGCTACATTAATTCTGAATGAAACTTAACCAAATTTTTAAGTCCTCAGTCCCAGTAAGGAAAAAACCACCCTAGACCAAGTTGAAGAACCAACCTTGATAAGTACTTCTAGCTATCCCAAATGTGAGGCCTGGGCATAGTGAGAAGGCTGGGACATTTTTTCTACACTTGTCTGAAGGAACCCATCAGGTCAGTACAAACCCAAACTAAAAATCAAAAAATAACCTCCATTAAGGTAGGAGCTGGTGTGATCATGTAGCAAAACAAACACATGCTGCAAGTGGCATGAGAGTCCAACAGGTGTACATAAAAAGGGCAATGAAAGAGGTATTAAATAAGAGATCACTAAGAAGTTATGCAATGCAGATCAGTCAAAACACTGCTGGTTGAACTGGCCATGAGTGGCATGGATGCCACCCACCCTTACTCTGTACCAGGGAAAAGTAATGACTGGAGCAAGTCACAAAGGTAATATGGGTGTAGGCAAACAGCAGAAGAAACCTTTCAGCTGCCTATGTTAAATCTGACATGGATCATGAAGCAAAAGTTCCAGCTGATGATCTGATAAGGTTATAAATTAAATAGATGTGGATTTACTTTAATAAAAGAGTTTCTAAACTGCATCAGCTCATGAGGGAACACTGTTCAACCACTCTTCATAGAAATAAATAGATATGTGAGTACTTTTAAGGATGTGGGCCTTGATCTCTCCCATCTGTAAACATAAGTAAAGGCATTCCAGATCAGGTCAGTATCATAGCAAGTCACATATCCCAGCAGTCATTTGTACAGCACAGTGTTATGGAAAGTGAACTGACCTAGTAAGAAAAAAACTTTAATTATATTTAATGTTTAAATATGAAACAGGAGATGATCTACCCCTTGAAAGTAAAGTTTTCACTCGTGAAACAGAATTGTGGGTTCTAATTTATGAATGTGCTTACTTTTCTTCCTTAATACCTCTTCCTCAAATAATCCTGAGTTCTCAGAGGACCTTAAAATAATCATTTGTTGTGTACGAAAAAAATGTTGCCTTTTGGTCCAAGAAGCACTACCATCTTATTCTTATATTAGGAAAAAGGGTAAATGGCAACAGTTACCCTACTTTTCTCAGTCATGTATCTGTTATGATTCTTTTTATGTGCTTTCTGCGTAGAGTGTCCCAGCAATTTTTTGTATGAAAATGTAGACAGTTCTGGATTTATACAGTGTCAATCCCTCAGAAGTGATGCTACCTGACACAACTTTTCCACCAGTCATTCATATTCACCCTTGGCCATGTTTGCATATGTTCTTTTGGAGATGAGGGATTAGTAGGCTACTGTGAGTACTCTGAGTAACCAGGATTCCTTAGCCAGTATCTTGCTTGTCTGGGAGATGTCTTTCCTCATTTTCTTCTTCGTGGCATTTTTCTAAGACTTAAAGTCAATATGGCTACTGCTGAGTTTTAGATGGATTCACATATACTGTTACAAGACAGCTTCAAACCTTCTCCAGCATACTCCAGTGCTTAACATGTCAGTATGTAGTGATCAAAAATTTCTGTATTTCTTTCAGTGTTTTGCACAATCAGAACAACAGATTGCTGTTGGCTGTGTATAGGCTCTGACACACAATGCATCAGTACATCAACATCAGTAATCAACAGGTCAGCTAGCCAACCACAGATCTTGAAATAATCAAGTAGCAACTTGTCATTTCAGCTGTGATGAAAGTCAGCAACTGTGATGTGAGATATGAAAGGGCACTGCAAAAAGTGATGATCTCGTTTTTCTGGCATCTGAATAATACAAAGAAGACAACCGGGTTTCACAGTTGTACATCAGTGCCTTGTAGTTTAAAACTTGTTAATGTTACCAGGCCCTGGTAAATGAATGAAAAAAAAAATTATCATTAAGTGATGTGATAAAATGTATGAACAAGACATCCAGGTACCAGGAACTTTCTACATACTGAATGTAACAGCCTTACAAGCAACAAGCTTACAATGTACACCTGCAGACCCCACTAAATTGTTTAGATTGCACACTTTACTGTAGGTCAAGGCTGTTAATCACCAGAACGCCCTAGGGCAGCCACATACAGCCTTATTTATGGGCAAATCAAGAAACTGAAATACTGAACCGTGCCTGATTAGCTGC
Source organism: Megaceryle torquata (assembly GCA_024611175.1). NCBI lineage: Eukaryota > Metazoa > Chordata > Aves > Coraciiformes > Cerylidae > Megaceryle > Megaceryle torquata. The sequence continues at coordinate 251,028 of JANIJG010002299.1, read as the reverse complement.
ACTAATATGCTACTTGTGGCTAATTTCTGAGCTGCTTAATTCGCAGGTGTTTGCCCCAGACAATAAATCATGCTTTCTACCTCCTCTTTGCACTCATGGACCTGCCATGCATACATGGAGCCTGTTTAAGTGACAAGCAGGAAATAATTGATGGTGCATTAAATCACTCTAGTGTTTAGTGAACTGGCTCCCCTTTGAAACAAGCCTTGCTACGTTCCCACTCCCAGGCTCATTTCAGATGTTATTGTAACCCAAGTCTTCTGCGCCACTGCTTGCAACCTTTCAAAGGTACAATGTGTACATTTCCTCATTTTTATTTGTTTTACTTGTAGAGCACACTATTTGCATAATATGTTGTTATTAAACTTTCCACAACAGCTAGCCACCAATGCGATGAAGCAGAACACAATTCTACTGACTGAGAAGTTGGAAGGGAACATACCAGGAGCCTTAGCAGCTCAAGCCCCGCAATTTCCCTTTAAATGTTCTTGAACAAAGCTGTCAGTAAACAGCTTTTCTCAGTCATGTTTTGTATTGATCATCACTAACTTGCTCTCTCTGATTTTTTTCCTTCAGATGAGAGAAAGGGAACTGAAAGTTGAACTCACAGAAACTGTCAACTCCTAACTCACTCCAGTCAAAACCAGGCAGATTTATGTTTCCTGTATCTTGACACAAAACCACAGAGAATTCTGCACAATTTCCAAACTTCAACTGAAAATTATGTCAAGGGTGTACTGAGAGGCCTGAAACTAGTCCCGTTTTTTGGTTAATCCTACATTAACATGTAGCTACCTGAAGCAATTTTTATTTGGGGGGAATCTTAGGTCTTCAGATTGCATTATAGATGAGAAGATAGTTCCTCAGGGAATTATAGATGAGTCACATAAATCTTTTTATATGGCTTATGGAGAATGCCCTTTGCAGCAAAGGACAAGAGGCAAGCCCTAAATACCTCTTTCTACTTTAAGGAGTTTATTATCATTGTCCAAGCAAAATAATCTCAAAGTAAAAGGTTTCAACAACTAAGTAAAGATTCTGGGTTTTGAACATTTTTACTGGCCACTTAGGCCTTATACTGAGACCAACAGAAAGTGAAACTAATGGGTAATGAGGTAGCCAGCTTATTAGTGTATCACACAAGAAACTTATTGGTGTCCTGTGAACCACAATGCTGGCAACAGTTTTCTGCTGATAGCTAAAAGTGGGGAGTTCTGAAG